>CM075853.1:40763200-40845700 GCA_037975125.1 Latrodectus hesperus
CTTATGTGTGTAACATGTGTGTGTAACATGTGTGTTGTATTCTTATTCAAATATGTTATTTTTTGATATAATTTAAGTATATACTTAGGGGTTAAAAATCAGTTTAATTGCAGCGATTAGTTTTCAGTTGTTGCATCTAATGTATGTCTATGGATAATTTATTGAAGGCTAATCTCTGTAATTTAAAAGAAAATAACTCTGTGGTTAGTCTATCAGATTCAAATCCCTCAGGGGGTTTACCTTCTTTAGGTAAATACGGGTGTCACAATCCCGAGGTACCCTAGTGATCTGTCCTCTCTCTTTTTTTACCCTCTCCTCTAATCTTCTGCTTTTTCTTCCTTTTCTCCCTCAGTGTGGTTGCCTCGCAAGAGGTTGAGGGCTCCCCTTGAGTAGCTTTCGCCGCTCTGTTGCTATTAGCTACCCTTGGGGACTAAATCACCCACGTGTTTGCCGTGCGTGGAGACCCGTGTCCCTGGAAAGGAGGGTCCTGGTAATTGAGGCCCGCAGAGACCAACACATTACTTTGGCCTCTGGTTCAGGTAAACGGGAGGTGTGTTGTGGTCCTCAGCACATCAATCGGCTTTATGGATCAAGCGATCGGTACATCTACTGGGTGACTCGTTAAGGGTGGAGGCCACTTCAGGGATGTACTGTGAGCGTATAGGACCTGGCTAGCACTGGTGCAGCTGGTCTGCATCCCCTTGTTGGACTCGGTGGTGGGTGGTGCCGTCAGGTCCCGAATTTTCCATTTCCAATATGGAAACAAATTCTTATTCTTCTCTCCCACGGGAGCATTCCTTGTCAGTATTACATGCAAAATTTTATGTTGTAAAATGGAAAGAGGGTACCTTCGAAAATGTATCCCCTTTCCTAATCCAAAAAGCTATTAGCGGAAATATCGGCGAAGTGAAGGGCATTAGGAAAATGCGTTCTGGAGACTTAATGGTTGAGGTCGCTTCAGAGGCACAAGCTAACGCTATAAACACCTTGTCTATGCTTGCTAACATAGAGGTGTCTGTCTCTCCTCATATGAACCTTAACTTTTCTCGTGGTGTGGTATCCGCAAGGGATTTGCTTAACACGCCTACGGATGAGATCTTAGAAAATCTCAAAGATCAAAAGGTCTGTGCTGTAAGACGCATAACTGTCAGACGAGATGGGCAGATTATTAATACTAAACATCTCGTACTGACTTTTGCGACGCCAGACCTACCGCAGCATATTAAAGCTGCGTATATGCATCTACCCGTAAGGCCATTTATTCCAAATCCTTTGCGTTGTTTCCAGTGCCAGAGATTTGGTCACTCCAAAGCGACTTGCAGAGGCAAACTGACTTGCGCTCGCTGCGCAGTAGTTGGCCATGACAGTTCGTCTTGTACTGCAAAGGAGAGGTGTGTCAACTGTAAGGGTGACCACTCCTCCTACGCTAGGAGTTGTTCTATCTGGATACTGGAAAAGGAGATCACAACCACTAAAGTTAAGAACAATTGTTCATATCCTGAGGCGAGACGTACTGTTACCGCACGTACACCTCAAGCAGGAGTTAGCTACGCTTCTGTCGCCGCAAAAGTCACCCGAACGACTAGCACGCAAACTGATGCTCTTTCACTTCCAATAGTCAAATTACCCCCTACCTCTGAGAAAAGACCAAAATCAACCTCCACAACCATTCCCCGTAGAAAAGCTCCGATTGCAAAATCTAAAGCCGTAAAGGCTTTAAAACTAAAATCTGCTAAAGAGGGCATTATTAGGCCCTCAATATCCACCCGTAAAGCCTTAACCCTGGAGGCTGACGCTGTTTCATTACATCCCTCGGACGATGATCTATCGCTCGAGGAGATGTCAGATGACATGCCTTCCAGCTCCGGGAAAGGAGCTTTTCAAATTCAATAATAACTTCCTTTGTTTCTTGGAACTGCCATGGTTTGCGTTCTCATCATGATGACATCAAGTCTATAATTTCAGCCTACAATCCCGCATGTGTTGCACTTCAGGAAACGTTCCTGAAGTCCAGCAATAACTTTTCCATGCGTGGGTTTAAAAGCTTTAGAAAAGACTGTGGTGACGATGGTGCAGTGTCTGGAGGTGTTTGTATATTAACATCTAATACTTTTCCCAGCACTGCCCATCCATTGAATACTACTCTACAGGCTGTTGCTGTAAGAATTCATACTGCATGCTTATTAACAGTCTGTAGTTTATATTTACCACCACATGATGTCATCCGCCAAGAGGAACTCGATGCATTAATAGATCAGCTGCCAACACCATTTCTGTTGTTAGGTGACTTTAACGGCCATAGTTCTTTGTGGGGAAATGATGATACTAATTCTCGCGGTCGGCAGATAGAGCGGTTTATTTCAGAAAACAGTCTCTGTCTGCTAAATACCGACGAGAAGACTTACTTTCACATACCCACAAGAACGTTTCATTCCCTCGATTTGGCAATATGTTCTCCTTCACTTCTGCCATTGTTAAACTTTACTGTAGGAAATGATCTGTTCAATAGTGATCACTTTCCTCTTGTCGTCTCCCAGACTGGAGGTAGTAGTGTGCGACAAAATCGTCAACCTACTTACGTGTACTGTCGGGCAGACTGGGCACTGTTTACACAATTGGCAGATGTTGATAAGGAAATGGTTCAGATCGAGAATATTGATGATGCCGTTACTAAAGTTACCGAAACAATTATAAATGCAGCTGATGCATCAATACCAAAAGTTCTTCTTTACCACACCGGCGTTGCAAACCATGGTGGAACAATGAATGTCAGAAAACATATAAAAACCAAAGGAAGTTATGGGGGTTATTTCGGAGGTACCCTACTACGGAGAATCTTATCGCCTTTAAGAGAGCAAAAGCATTAGCTCGCAGAGCTCGTCGTCGAAGTAAGAAGGAGTCTTGGTCTCGCTATGTATCATCAATAACTTCTTCTACATCCAGTAAGCAGTTATGGAGAAGAGTGAAAGCAGCCAATGGAATATATAGAGAATTTATAATTCCTATTTTAAAATCCGGAGCTGCTGTATACTCTTCTCCTCAGGACATTGCAAACGTCCTCGGTGAAACTTTTGCTAGTGTCTCAGGCGTTGACTCTTACAGTTCCTCCTTTTTGAGAACTAAGACTCACGCCGAGAGAACACAAATTCGTTTCAACCAAAGGCAAGCTTTGCCATATAACTGTGAATTTCGGATGTTGGAATTGAAGAGAGCTTTACAGCAGGCCAATGATACTAACCCAGGGCCTGATGGAATTAGCTACCAAATGCTTAGACAGTTATGTCCAGATTCTTTAGCGAATATACTTCGCTTGTTTAACAGGATCTGGACCGAAAATATATTTCCTACGCATTGGAATAAAGCTATAGTAATTCCGGTCCTGAAAGCTGATAAAGATCCTTCTGATCTTCTAAACTATCGACCAATAGCTCTGACTAGCTGCTTTTGTAAGACTCTCGAGCGTATGGTCAATGCTCGTCTCGTTTATGTCTTAGAAAAAAATAATTGTATTCCTGTTAATCAGAGTGGTTTCCGTAGAGGAAGGTCCACTCTTGATAACATAACATATTTGGAAACCCAAATCCGCAACGCATTCGTGCGGAGAAATCATTTGGTTTCCATTTTCTTCGACATAGAGGAAGCATATGACCGTACATGGCGTTATGGAATTCTCCGTTCATTATATGATTTTGGCTTTCGGGGTAATCTTCCGATATTCCTGGAAAACTTTTTACGCTCCCGTGTTTTTAAAGTCCGCATAGGAACTTTTTATTCTGATAATTTTAAACAAGCTGAGGGTGTACCCCAAGGTTGTATTTTGAGTGTAACCCTTTTTAACCTTCACATTAGTAGCATATTACATAAATTATCACCTTCTGTTCATGGTACATTGTACGTTGATGACTTGCAAATATCTTGTGAGGGGTCAAATATGCATTTAATTGAGAGACAGTTACAAACAGCTGTTAATAAACTTGCTGCATGGTGTGCTGAGAATGGCCATACTCTTTCTCCTAGCAAGAGTAAATGTGTCCACTTCTGCAGGAAAACTAGCATACATAGTGATCCAGAGATTTTGATTGACAACACAATTATACCTGTAGTCAGTGAGATGAAATTTCTTGGTGTAATATTCGATCGAAAATTAACTTTCCTTCCGCATGTTTTAAATCTGCGGAAGAAGTGTGAGCGATCGCTTAATATCCTCAGAGTGCTTTCGAACACATCCTGGGGTGCAGATCGCACATCACTACTTCGAATATATCAATCACTAATTTTATCACGCATTGACTACGGATGTGTTGTATATGGATCAGCTAGGCATTCTGTTTTATGCAGATTGGACACTGTTCATCACAATGCTCTGAGGATTTGTTCGGGCGCATTCCGCACATCACCCGTCCAGAGTCTGTATGCAATTTGCCAACAACTGCCCTTAGACCTGAGACGAATGCAGCAGTCTCTCAATTATTATGCTAAGATCATGTCTGACCCTCATCATCCATTACATTCCATGAGTCCTACATTTGCTCTTAAAAGATTATACCATGCTCGTCCAAGGAGCATACCACCTTTTCTCATTAGAATAAAATCGAACCTAATATTGTCTGACCTACATGATGTTCGAATAACTGCCACAAATCGAACTTCACATCCACCCTGGTATGAGCTACAATGTAAAATAATCAATCCCTTTGCACAGTTTAGAAAATCGGACACGTCTCCTGTTGTTTTCCATCAGCTCTATTCTTTTCATCGCTGTCAGTTTGATTCTTATCAACCTATATTTACAGATGGTTCAAAATCTGCAGGACATGTTGGCTGCGGAGTTTATATTGATAATATAACCCTTAGTTACAGCCTTAATATGTCCTGCTCTATCTTCACTGCTGAGGCAACTGCTATATTATGTGCTCTTCAGTATGTGGATAGTAAAGGATCAAATAAATTCTGTATATACACTGACAGCCTGAGTGTTTTAGAAGCTGTGGAGAATATTAATGTCAACTATCACCCTGTTGTGTCGGAGATTTTTTGCAGATTAGACTCTCTGAAGTGCAAGGGATTCGATATCATCATTTGTTGGATCCCAGGACATGTAGGTCTTGATGGTAACGAGAGGGCTGATGCAGCTGCAAAGTTTGCATCTACTCCACTTCAGCCTTCCGTTCCACTTTGTGATGCGAG
The DNA here is from genome assembly GCA_037975125.1 of Latrodectus hesperus. Taxonomy (NCBI): domain Eukaryota; kingdom Metazoa; phylum Arthropoda; class Arachnida; order Araneae; family Theridiidae; genus Latrodectus; species Latrodectus hesperus. Next base: position 40,768,388 of record CM075853.1, read on the forward strand.
AAAAGGTGTGAAGAGTTTTATTCATAAACTTTGGCAGGATTCATGGAGGATGCAAGTCAGCAACAAACTAAATACCATAACTTCATCACTCATTTCATTTTCAGTTTTACCTTTACGAAGTGCGGATGTTAAATTAACCCGCCTTCGTATTGGACACACACGTTTCACTCATAAGCATTTATTCTTAAATGAATTAAAACCTTGGTGTGAAACGTGTGATGAACCATATACTGTGTTTCATATTTTAATTTCATGTTCTGATTTTAACCAACATCGTTTTAAATATTTTAAGACGGATCTTTTAACGATGCGGGATTTGCTGGGCGAACCCCCGCATCGAAATATTTTTGCTTTTTTGAGAAGCATTGGTTTTATAGATTTTATATAATTTAAATGTAAATAATTTTTATCATAAACTTATAACATTCCATTGATCTACTTTAGTCTCATTTTTAGCTATTTTATCTATAATTATTTGGATTGTATGTTGAGTGTTTGTCTATTTATGTTTTATTTTATAATTTTTAACATTGCTGATCATTTTAAATAAATTTTAAAAGTTAGTTGGGTTTAAAAAAGTAAATAAAATAAATAAATAAAAGAAGAAATAAATAAATAAATAATGATCTTAAAATTTGGTTTTGGCGCAGCTTGTCCTCATATGGACCTTGCGCCAGAAAACTCAACCAACCAACCAACAGCTATATTATTCACATCGCTGTCAGTATTCTTCCTACACGCCAGTATTAACGGATGGTTCTAAAACAGCAGGACATGTCGGCTGTGGTATTTTTATGAATAATGTTACATACAGTTACAGCCTTCATGCTTCCTGCTCCATCTTTACAGCTGAAGCCACAGCAATTTATAATGCGCTTCAGCTCGTGAATACTGTAAATTCTCATTCCTTTTGCGTGTATACTGACAGCTTGAGTGTATTAAAAACGTTGGAGAATTTGAACATTCATTGTCATCCGGTTGTGTCCAAGATTTTCCAAATATTGGATTCCCTTGCTGGCAAGGGGAATGATATCAAATTTTGTTGGATCCCAAGTCACGTAGGTCTCGAGGGAAATGAAAAGGCAGACGCGGCTGCTAAAGCAGCCTCAACGTCAATACAACTTTCAATCCCTCTTTCAGATGTGAGGAAGTATATTAAAAATCATGTCTACTCCCTCTTCCAGGAGTTTTGGAGCATGCAGGTCAGCAACAAATTGTGTACCATTTTCCCATATCTCATTTCTATCAGTTTTACCGCTACGAAGTGCTGATGTTAGATTAACTCGCCTTCGTATCGGACACACACGTTTCACACACAGACATTTGTTTCTAAGTGAACTAACTCCATGGTGTGAAGCGTGTGATGAACCATACACTGTTCAGCATATTTTAATTTCATGTCATGATTTTATCCAGCAACGTTTACACTTTTTTAATACTAATTTATTAATTTTATCTGATTTAATAGGGGATCCACCCCATGGAAACCTATTCGCTTTCTTGAAGGCAATGGGTTTTATACATTATATTTAATTTGCATTTTAGATTTTAAAAAAATTATACAAATAATTGTTATTTTCATTTTCTATATTTTATTACTAGATTTTAATATAGTATATACACTTATTTTTGTTTTTCAATATTTTAAAGTTGTTTGGGTTTTTGAAAATAAATAAATAAAAAATTAAAATAAAATAAAGTTACACAAAACTAATTCTTGGCGCAGCATGTCCAATTTTGGACCTTGCGCCATAAAACCCAACCAACCAACCAACCACTATTGTTTCGCTCCAAAGTGATGGAAATTTATTTTCAGTCCAGATCCTATTGAACAAGTAAAGTATGTTCAACAAGGAATCTGGACTTAAATGACGAAGCATTTGATAGCTGATTCTATCTGGTCCTGGGCTAGTATCATGGGCCTGCTGTAATGTTCTCTTCAATTCCAACATCCGAAATTCACAGTTGTAAGGCAAAGCTTGTCCATGGTTGAAACGAATTGGTGTTCGCTCAGCACGACTCTTTGTCCTTAAGAATGAAGGACTATAATAGTCGTTGCTCGAGACGCTAGCAAAGGTTTCACCAAGGACGTTAGCGATGTCCTTAGGAGAAGAGTGTACAGCAGCTCCGGATTTAAAAATAGGAATTGAAAATTCTCTATAGATTCCATTGGCTGCTTTCACTTTTCTCCACAATTGTTTACTGGATGTGGAAGAAGTAATTGAGGATACATAGCGGGACCAGGATTCCTTCTGATTTTGACGACGAGCTATGCGAGCTAATGCTTTTGCTTTCTTAAAGGCGATAAGATTCTCCGTTGTGGGGTATCTTCTAAATAACCCCCATAACTTCCTCTGTTTCTTATAAGTTTCTTGACATTCATCATTCCACCAAGGTTTGCAACGCCTGTGTGGTATCGAGGAACTCTTAGATATTGATGCGTCAGCTGCATTAATAATTGTTCCGGTGACTTTATATACGGCTTAATCATATTTTCGATCGTAACCATTTCATTATCAATAACTGCCAATTGTGTAAATAACGTCCAATCTGCCCGACTGTACACGTAAATAGGTAAGCGTTGTCTTACATTACTACCTCCAGTCTGGGAGATGACGAGAGGAAAATGATCGCTATTGTGCAGATCATTTCCAACAATCAAATTCAAGAATGGCAGAAGAGATGGTGAACAAATGGCCAGGTCGAGAGAGTGAAATGTTCTTGTGGGTACATGGAAATATGTCTTCTCGTCGGTATTAAACAGACAGAGACTAATATCTGAAATAAACCGCTCTATCTGCCGACCGCGAGATTTAGTATAATCATTTCCCCAGAAAGAACTATGGCCGTTTAAGTCACCTAAAAGCAGAAATGGTGTTGGCAGCTGATCTATTAATGCATCGAGTTCCTCTTGGTGGATGACATCGTGTGGTGGTAAATATAAACTACAGACTGTTAATAAGTATGAAGTATGAATTCTTACAGCAACAGCCTGTAGAGTAGTATTTAATAGATGGGCAGTGCTGGGAAAAGTATTAGATGTTAATATACAAACACCTCCAGAAACTACACCATCATCACCACAGTCTTTTCTAAAGCTGTTAAACCCACGCATGGATAAATTATTGTGGGACTTGCGGAATGTTTCCTGAAGTGCAACACATGCGGGGTTGTAGGCTGAAATTATATACTTGATGTCATCATGATGTGAACGCAAACTATGGCAGTTCCAGGAAACAAAGGAAGTTATTTTTTTAATTTGAGAAGCTCCTTTCCCGGAGCTGGAAAGCGTGTCATCTGACATCTCCTCGAGCGATAAATCTTCGTCCGAGGGATGTAAAGATACAGCGTCAGCCTCCAGGGACAAGGCTTTGCGGGTGGATATGGAGGGTGGATAAGAGCCCTCCTTTGAGAATTTTAATTTATTAGCTTTCATAGCTCTTGATTTTGCCGAAGGAGCTTTTCTTTTAATTGTAGAATTTGAAATAGATTTTGACTTTGACGTTGTTGTCTGGGGTAATCTTATAAGAGGAAGTGAAACCGATTCATTTTGAGTACTTGCGGATCTGGTGACTTTTTTGGCTGCGGTTGCATAGCTTACTCCGGGTTTAGGGCAGCGAGAGGTAACTTGTCGTCTAAACTCTGGGTATGAACAATTCTTAGTTACCTTAATTGTGGTGATTTCCTTTTCTAGGATCCAGTTTGGACAACTTCGAGAATAGGAGGGGTGGTTTCCATGACAGTTGACACACCTCTCTTTCGCTTTTCAGTTCGAGCTATCGTGGCCAACCACTGAGTAACGTGCGCAGGTTAGTTGGCCTCTGCTAGCGTTCCTCGAATGTCCGAAACGTTGGCTTTGAAAACATCGCAAGCGGTTTGGTATGTAAGGCCGGACGGGTAAATTCATATATGCAGCTTTTACGTGCTTCGGAAGGTCTGGCGTCGCATAAGTCAAGAGGAGATGCTTAATATTTATAAACTTTCCATCTCTTCTGACTGTAATGCGTTCAACGGCACAGACCTTCTGGTTCTGCAAATTTTCAAGAACCTCATCCGTCGGCGTGAACAACAAATCCCTTGGGGATATTACACCACGAGAAAAGTTCGGACTACCATGAGGTGACACAGTTACCTCTAAATTCCCAAGTAATTTAATTTTATTTAACTTGACTGCCTGAGTAGCATTTGCAACCTCAATGTGAAGGTCTCCAGATCGCACTTTTCGGGTATTCTTCACTTCCCAACAGATGCCGATATTACCTTTTCAATTAAAAAGGGGGATATGGTTTTAAAATTTCCCTCCTTTCTTTTAATGATAATATATTTACAATTCAAATTTTCCATTTGTTGATCCCGAGGAAAAAAGACTTATTTTTTTCCATTTAGTGAAAGTTAAAATTTCGGGACCTGACCGCACCACCCACCACCGAGTCCAACAAGGGGATGCAGACCAGCTGCGCCAGTGCTAGCCAGGTCCTGCACCAGTGCTATACGCTCACAGTACATCCCTGAAGTGGCCTCCACCCTTAACGAGGCACCCAGTAGATGTACCTATCGCTTGATCCATAAAGCCGATTGATGTTCTGAGGACCACAACACACCTCCCGTTTACCTGATGAAGAGGCCAAAGTAATGTGTTGGTCTCTGGGGGCCTCAATTATCAGGACCCTCCTTTCCAGGGACACGGGTCTCCACGCACGGAAAATACGTGGGTGATTTAGTCCCCAAGAGGAGCTAATAGCAACAGAGTGGCGAAAGCTACTCAAGGGGAGCCCTCAACCTCTTACGAGGCAACCACACTGAGGGTTGGTTGGTTGGTTGGGATTTCTGGCGCAAGGTCCAAAGAGGACAAGCTGCGCCAAGTCTAAAATTATTCTTCATTTACTTTATTTTTTTTATTCTTTTTTTTTCAAAAAACCCAAAAAACATTAAAATTTTAAAAGACAAAAATCAGTGTAAATATAATTTTAAAATCTTTTTATGAAATATAAAAAGCAAATAATAATTAAAAATATATATATTTTAAAATTCATAATATATATTTAAATACAATTTAAGAAACCTATAGCTCTCAAAAATGCAAATAGGATCTATGGGGTGGATCCCCCAATAAATCAAATGAAGTTAAAATGTCAGTTTTAAAATAGTGTAAACGTAAATGGTTAAAATCTTGACATGAGATTAAAATATGATATACTGTGTAGGGTTCATCACACGTTTCACACCATGGACCCAACTCACTTAGAAATAAATGCTTGTGTGTGAAACGTGTGTGTCCGATACGAAGGCGAGTCAAACGGACATCAGCACTTCGTAACGGTAAAACTGATAATGAGGTGAGGGATGAGAAAATACTATGGAGTTTGTTTTTGACCTGCAAGTTCCACGATTCCTGCCAAAGACCATATATAAATCTTTTTATACCCTTTCTCACATCTGAGAGCGGAACCGATGGTAAAATTGGATCTTCAGCAGCCTTTGCAGCTGCATCCGCTCTCTCATTTCCATCAAGACCCATGTGGCTTGGTATCCAACAAAATACAGTTTTTTTCCCTTGCCAGCAAGGAAATTTAATACTTTGAAAATTCTAGACACAACTGGATGACATGTAACGCTATTGTTTCTCAAAGCCTCTAAAATACTCATGCTGTCAGTATAGATACAGTATTGATGGTAGTCATCCGTATTCACGTGCTGAAGAGCATAATAAATAGCTGCGGCTTCAGCTGTAAAGATGGAGCAGGACGAATGCAGGCTGTAGCTAAAAGTCGTGTTATTGATAACAATTCCACAGCCCACATGTCCTGCGGTTTTAGATCCATCCGTGAATACAGGTTTGTATGATTGGTTCTGACAGCGATGAGAATAATATAGCAGTTGAAAAACAATAGGTGTTGTGTCAGATTTTCTAAATTGAGCAAAAGTATTTATAAAATGATTTGTTGGTTCATACCAAGGTGGATAGAGATTTTGGTCTATAGACTCTAACTGAACATCACATAGGTCTGTGAGCCCCAGATGTAATTTGGCTCGTGTGAGAAAAGGTGGGATGCTCATTGGTCGAGCATCAAACAGTCTATTAAGAGAAGCATTAGGAACCATGGAACGTAATGGGTGATGCGGGGCCGACATAATTTTTGCATAATAATTGAGAGTTTGCTGCATTCGTCTCAGGTCCAACGGTAGTTGATGGCATACAACGTATAGACTCTGGACGGGTGATGTGCGGAATGCCCCAGAACATATCCTCAAAGCAGAGTGATGAATTGTGTCCAGTCTTCGTATAACAGAAGATCTAGCTGATCCGTAAACAACACATCCGTAGTCAATGCGGGATAGAATCAATGACTGATAAATTCGAAGTTGTGATGTGCGATCTGCACCCCAAGATGTATTTGACAACACCTTGAGGATATTAAGCGATCGCTCACACTTCTTCCGCAAATATAAGACATGCGGAAGAGAAGTTAATTTTCGGTCAAAGATACTACCCAAGAATTTTATTTCATTGACTACTTGTATTGGAGTGTTGTTGATATAAATAGTTGGATCATTATGCAGGCTAGTCTTTCTGCAGAAGTAGACACATTTACTCTTGCTTGGTGATAAGGTATGGCCATTCTCAGCACACCATGCAGCAAGTTTATTAACTGCTGTTTGCAGTTGTCTCTCAATTAATCGCGTATTGGACCCCTCGCATGATATTTGCAGGTCATCAACAAACACAGTACCATTTACTGATGATGGAAGTTGATGAAGAATGTTACTGATGAAGAGGCTAAAAAGTGTGACGCTTAAAATAGAGCCCTGAGGAACACCCTCAGATTGTGTAAAAGTATTGGACGTATAGCTTCCAATACGTACTTTAAAACCACGGGAGCATAAAAAATTCTGTAGGAATATCGGCAGATTACCCCGAAAGCCAAAATCATATAATGTACGGAGAATTCCATATCGCCATGTACGGTCGTATGCCTTCTCGATGTCAAAGAAAATGGAGACCAGATGGTTTCTCCGCACAAAAGCATTGCGGATTTGGGTCTCCAAATATGTGATATCATCAAAAGTGGATCTCCCTTTACGGAAGCCACTCTGATTAATATGTATACATTTATTTTTTTCTAAGACATATACGAGACGGGCGTTGACCATGCGTTCGAGAGTCTTACATAAGCAACTCGTCAGAGAAATTGGTCGATAATTTGAAGGATCTAAAGGATCCTTACCAGCCTTTAGGACAGGAATCACTATTGCTTCTTGCCATAAAAATGGAAATTCATTTTCCGTCCAGATCCTATTGAACAGGTAAAGTAAGTTCAACAGGGAGTCTGGACTCAAATGTTGAAGCATGAGATAACTGATTCCATCAGGTCCTGGACTGGTGTTTTTGGCCTGCTGTAAAACTTTCTTCAATTCCAACATTCCAAATTCACAGTTGTACGGTAAAGTTTGTCGATGGTTGAAGCGAATTGGTAATCGCTCAGCACGACTCTTAGTCCTCAAGAACGAAGGACTATAAGAGTTCCAGCTTGAGACGTTCGCAAATGCTTCACCAAGGACGTTAGCAATATCCGTAGGAGAAGAGTATATAGCAGCTCCGGATTTTAAAATAGGAATAGAAAATTCTCTATAAATTCCATTGGCTGCTTTCACCCTTCTCCACAACTGCTTACTGGCAGTTGAAGATGTTATTGAAGATACATAGCAGGACCAGGATTCCTTTTGACTTCGACGACGAGCTCTGCGAGCTAGCCACACTGAGGGAGAAGAGGAAGAAAAAGCAGATGGTTGGTTGGTTGGTTGGGTTTTATGGCGCAAGGTCCAAAATTGGACATTCTGCGCCAAGAATAAGTTTTATGTAACTTTATTTCATTTTAATTATTTTTTTATTTATTTTCAAAAACCCAAGCAACATTAAAATATTAAAAAACAAAAATAAGTGTATATATTATATTAAAATCTAGTTATAAAATATAGAAAATGAAAATAACAATTATTTGTATAATTTTTTTTAAAATCTAAAATACAGATTAAATATAATGTATAAAACCTATTGCCCTCAAGAAAGCGAATAGGTTTTTATGGGGTGGATCCCCTATTATATCAAATAAAATTATAAAATCAGTTTTAAAAAAGTGTAAACGTTGTTGGTTAAAATCTGGACATGATATTAAAATATGATAAACAGTATAAGGTTCATCACACGTTTCACACCAAGGATTTAATTCATTCAAAAACAAATGTCTGTGTGTGAAACGTGTGTGTCCGATACGAAGGCGAGTCAATCTAACATCTGCACTTCGTACCGGTAAAACTGACAATGAGATGAGGGATGAGAAAATGGTATGTAATTTGTTGACGACCTGCAAGTTCCATGATTCTTGCCAAAGACCATATATAAAATTTTTTATAGCCTTTCTCACATCTGAGAGAGGAACCGATGGTAATATTGGATCTGATGCAGCCTTTGCAGCTGCATCTGCTCTCTCATTTCCTTCAAGACCCATGTGGCTTGGTATCCAACAAAATACAATTTCTTTTCCCTTGCCAGCAAGGGAATCCAATGCTTCAAAAATTCTCGACACAACAGGATGACAAATAACGCTATTGTTTTTCAAGGCTTCAATAATACTCATGCTGTCAGTATATATACAATATTGATGATAGTCATCTGTATTCACATGCTGAAGCGCGTAGTAAATGGCAGTTGCTTCAGCAGTAAAGATGGAGCAGGATGGATGTAGGCTGTAATTAAAATCTGTATTATTGGTAAAAATTCCACAGCCCACATGTCCTGCTGTTTTAGAACCATCTGTGAATACAGGTTTATATGATTGATACTGACAGCGATGAGAAGTATATAGCTGTTGAAAAGCAATAGGTGTTGTGTCGGATTTTTTGAACTGAGCAAAGGTATTTATAAAGGTATTTGTTGGTTCATACCAAGGTGGATAGAGTTATTGATCAATTGACTCTATCCGAACATCACATAGGTCTGTGAGCCAAAGATGTGATTTGGCTCTTGTGAGAAAAGGTGGGATGCTCAATGACCGAGCATCATATAGTCTTTTAAGAGAGGCATTAGATACCATGGAACGTAGTGGATGGTCATGGGTCGACATGATTTTAGAATAATAATTGAGAAACTGCTGCATTCGTCTCAGGTCTAACGGTAATTGATGACATATGACGTATAGACTCTGGACGGGGGATGTGCGAAATGCGCCTGAACATATTCTCAGAGCAGAATGATGGATAGTGTCCAGTCTGCGTAAAACAGAAGACCTAGCGGATCCGTAAACAACACAACCGTAGTCTATGCGGGATAAAATTAGAGATTGGTAAACTCGGAGGAGTGACGTGCGATCAGCACCCCAAGATGTGTTTGAAAGCACCTTGAGGATATTGAGCGATCGCTCGCACTTCTTCCGCAGATATAATATATGCGGAAGAAAGGTTAATTTATGGTCAAATATCACTCCGAGGAATTTTACCGCACTGACCACTGGTATAAGTGTGTTGTTTATATGAATAACGGGATCATTGTGGAGGCTAGTCTTCCTGCAGAAATGGACACAATTGCTCTTGCTAGGAGATGGTGTAAGGCCATTCTCAGCACACCATGCAGCAATTTTATTAACAGATGTTTGTAATTGTCTCTCAATTAAATTCATGTTAGACCCTTCACAAGATATTTGCAGGTCATCAACATACAAAGTACCATGTACATGAGGTGAAAGTTGATGAAGTATGGTACTGATATGAATATTAAAAAGTGTGACACTTAAAATACTTCCCTGAGGAACACCTTCAGGTTGGTTAAAAGTATTGGACAAAAGGGTACCAATACGAACTTTAAAACCACGGGAGCGTAAAAAGTTTTGTATAAATATCGGCAAATTACCCCTAAAGCCAAAATCATACATCCTACGGAGAATTCCATATCGCCATGTACGGTCGTATGCCTTCTCGATGTCAAAGAAAATGGAGACCAGATGGTTCCTCAGCACAAAAGCATTGCGGATTTGGGTCTCCAAATATGTGATATTATCAAGAGTGGATCTCCCTTTGCGGAAGCCACTCTGATTAATATTTATACATTTATTTTTTTCTAAGACATATACGAGACGGGCGTTGACCATACGTTCGAGAGTCTTACACAAGCAACTCGTCAGAGCTATTGGTCGATAACTTGAAGGAACAGAAGGATCCTTACCAGCCTTAAGGATCGGAATCACTATTGCTTCGCTCCAAAGTGATGGAAATTTATTTTCAGTCCAGATCCTATTGAACAGGTAAAGTAAGTTCAACAGGGAATCTGGACTTAAATGACGAAGCATTTGATAGCTGATTCCATCTGGTCCTGGGCTAGTATCATGGGCCTGCTGTAATGCTCTCCTCAATTCCAACATCCGAAATTCACAGTTGTAAGGCAAAGCTTGTCGATGGTTGAAGCGAATTGGTGTTCGCTCAGCACGACTCTTTGTCCTTAAAAACGAAGGACTATAAGAGTCGTTGCTTGAGACGCTAGCAAAGGTTTCACCAAGGACATTAGCGATGTCCTTAGGAGAAGAGTATATAGCAGCTCCGGATTTCAAAATAGGAATGGAAAATTCTCTATATATTCCATTGGCTGCTTTCACTCTTCTCCACAACTGTTTACTGGATGTGGAAGAAGTAATTGAGGATACATAGCGAGACCAGGATTCCTTCTGACTTCGACGACGAGCTCTGCGAGCTAATGCTTTTGCTCTCTTGAAGGCGATAAGATTCTCCGTTGTGGGGTACCTCCGAAATAACCCCCATAACTTCCTTTGTTTTTTATAAGTTTGTTGGCATTCTTTGTTCCACCAAGGTTTGCAACGCCTGTGTGGTATAGAGGAACTCTTAGGTATGGCTGAATCAGCTGCATTTATAATTATTTCAGTGACTTTAGATACGGCATTATCAATATCATCGATCATAACCATTTCGTTATCAACAACTGCCAATTGTGTAAATAACGTCCAATCTGCCCGACTGTACACGTAAGTAGGTAAGCGTTGTCTTACACTACTACCTCCAGTCTGGGAGATGACGAGAGGAAAATGATCGCTGTTATGCAGATCATTTCCTACGATTAGATTTAACAATGGCAGAAGAGATGGAGAACAGATGGCTAGATCGAGAGAATGAAACGTTCTTGTGGGTACATGGAAATATGTCTTCTCGTCGATATTCAGCAGACAGAGAATATTATCTGAAATAAAACGCTCTATCTGCCGACCGCGAGAATTAGTATCATCATTTCCCCACAAAGAACTATGGCCGTTAAAGTCACCTAACAACAGAAATGGTGTTGGCAGCTGATCTATTAATGCATCAAGTTCCTCTTGGCGGATGACATCATGTGGTGGCAAATACAAACTACAGACTGTCAACAAACATGATGTGTGAATTCTCACAGCAACAGCCTGTAGACTAGTATTCAATGAATGAGCAGTGCTGGGAAAAGTATTAGATGTTAATATACAAACACCTCAAGACACTGCACCATCGTCACCACAGTCTTTTCTAAAGCTTCTAAACCCACGCATGGAAATGTTATTGCTGGACTTCAGGAATGTTTCCTGAAGTGCAACACATGCGGGGTTGTAGGCTGAAATTATAGACTTGATGTCATCATGATGAGAACGCAAACCATGGCAGTTCCAAGAAACAAAGGAAGTTATTGTTCAATTTGTAAAGCTCCTTTCCCGGAGCTGGAAGGCATGTCATCCGACATCTCCTCGAACGATAAATCTTCGTCCGAGGGATGTAAGGAAACAGCGTCAGCCTCCAGGTTTAAGGCTTTACGGGTGGATATAGAGGGCCTAATTTTGCCCTCTTTTGCAGATTTTAATTTTAAGGCCTTCATGGCTTTAGACTTAGCCATCGGAGCTTTTCTACGTTGAATAGTTGTAGAGGTTGATTTTGGGCTTTTATCAGATGTAAGGGGTAATTTGACTAGTGGAAGTGAAAGAGCATCGGTTTGTGTACTAGCTGTTCTGGGGACCTTGGCGGCGACAGATGCATAGCTAACTCCTGCTTGAGGTGTACGTGCTGTGACAGCACGTCTTGCCTCAGGGTATGAACAATTATTTTTAACTTTAGTGGTTGTGATCTCTTTTTCCAGTATCCAGATAGGACAAATTCTAGCGTAGGAGGGGTGGTCACCTTTACAGTTGACACACCTCTCCTTTGCAGTACAAGACGTGCTGTCGTGGCCAACTGCTGCGCAGCGAGCGCAAGTCAGTTTGCCCCGGCAAGCCGCTTTGGAGTGTCCAAATCTCTGGCACTGGAAACAACGCAAAGGATTTGGAATGAACGGCCTAACGGATAGATGCATATACGCAGCTTTAATATGCTGCGGTAGGTCTGGCGTCGCAAATGTCAGTACGAGATGTTTAGTATTAATAATCTGCCCATCTCGTCTGACAGTTATGCGTCTTACAGCACAGACCTTTTGATCTTTGAGATTTTCTAAGATCTCGTCCGTTGGCGTATTTAGCAAATCCTTGGCGGATACCACACCACGTGAGATGTTAAGGTTCATATGAGGTTGGACGGACACCTCAAGGTTAGCTAGCGTATTCATGTTGCTAATCAGAGCTGCTTGTGCATCTGAAGCAACTTCAACCATCAAATCACCAGAACGAAGTTTCCGAATGCTCTTTACTTCGCCGATACCGCCACTGATACCTTTTTGGATTAGGAAAGGGGATACATTATCAAAGGTACCCTCCTTCCTTTTCACAATGTAAAATCTTGCTTTTATTAGCTTAAAAGTATGCTCCCGTGGGAGAGATGAAAATATTTGTGTTTCCATATTTGAGATGGAATATTCGGGACCTGACGGCACCACCCACCACCGAGTCCAACAAGGGGATGCTGGTTGGTTGGTTGGTTGGTTGGTTTTATGGCGCAAGGTCCAAGAACGGACATGCTGCGCCAAGAATATAGTTATGAAGCATATATTTATTTAATATTTTTTTTATTATTTATTTATTTTTTTTTTACATTTTTTTTCTTAAACCCAAGCAACATTAAAACTTTTAAAATACAAAAATCAGTGTATACATTTTACATTAAAATCGTATTATAAAGTATAAAATCAAAATCAAAAAAACATATGTTATAAAAACTTAGAAAACAAAAATTAAATATTATGTATAAAACCTATTGCCCTCAAAAAGGCAAATAGGTTCCTGTGGGGTGATTCCCCAAGCAAATCATATAATGTTAAAATATCACTGTTAAAAAAGTGTAAACGATATTGGTTAAAATATGAACATGAAATTAAAATATGATAAACAGTGAATGGTTCATCACACGCTTCACACCAAGGATTTAATTCATTTAGAAACAAATGTCTATGTGTGAAACGTGTGTGTCCGATACGAAGGCGGGTTAATCTTACATCAGCACTTCGTATCGGTAAAACTGACAATGAGGTGAGGGATGAGAAGATATTATGCAACTTGTTGCCGACCTGCAAGTTCCATGACTCCTGCCAAAGACCATATATAGAACTTTTTATAGCCTTTCTCACATCTGAGAGAGGAACCGATGGTAATATTGGATCTGATGCAGCCTTTGCAGCTGCATCTGCTCTCTCATTTCCTTCAAGACCCATGTGGCTTGGTATCCAACAAAATACAATTTCTTTTCCCTTGCCAGCAAGGGAATCCAATGCTTTAAAAATTTTGGACACAACAGGATGACAGGTAACACTATTGTTTTTCAAAGCTTCAATAATACTCATGCTGTCAGTATAGATACAATATTTATGGTAATCGCCTGTATTCACATGCTGAAGCGCATAGTATATAGCAGTTGCTTCAGCAGTAAAGATGGAGCAGGACGAATGTAGGCTGTAACTAAACGCTGTATTATTAATAAAAACTCCACAGGCTACATGTCCTGCTGTTTTAGAACCATCTGTGAATACAGGTTTGTATAATTGATTCTGACAGCGATGAGAATAGTACAGCTGCTGAAAAACAATAGGTGTTGTGTCCGATTTTTTAAATTGAGCAAAGGTATTTATAAAGGTATTTGTTGGTTCATACCAAGGTGGATAGAGAAATTGATTAGTTGACTCTATCCGAACATCACATAGGTCTGTGAGCCAGAGATGTGATTTGGCTCTTGTGAGAAAAGGTGGGATGCTCAATGGACGAGCATCATATAGTCGTTTCAAAGAGGCATTAGGAATCATAGAACGTAATGGATGATCAGGGGTCGACATGATTTTAGCATAATAACTGAGAGACTGCTGCATACGTCTCAGGTCTAACGGTAATTGATGGCAAACCACGTATAGACTCTGGACGGGGGATGTGCGGAATGCCCCAGAGCATATCCTCAAAGCAGAGTGATGAACTGTGTCCAATCTTCGTAAAACAGAAGATCTAGTCGATCCATAAACTACACTTCCGTAGTCAATGCAGGATAAAATCAATGACTGATAAATTCGAAGTAGTGATGTGCGATCTGCACCCCAAGATGTATTTGACAACACCTTGAGGATATTAAGCGATCGCTCACACTTCTTCCGCAAATGTAAAATATGCGGAAGAAAGGTCAATTTTCTGTCAAAGATAATACCCAAGAATTTTATTTCATTGACTACTTGTATTGGAGTGTTGTTGATGTAAATTATTGGATCATTATGCAAGCTAGTCTTTCTACAGAAGTGGACACATTTACTCTTGCTTGGTGATAAAGTATGGCCATTCTCAGCACACCATGCAGCAAGTTTGTTAACTGCTGTTTGCAGTTGTCTCTCAATTAATCGCATATTAGACCCCTCGCAAGATATTTGCAGGTCGTCTACAAACAAAGTACCATGTACGGATGATGGAAGGTGATGAAGAATGTTAGTGATGAAGAGACTAAAAAGTGTGACGCTTAAAATAGAGCCCTGAGGAACACCCTCAGATTGTGTAAAAGTATTGGAAGTATAGTTTCCAATACGTACTTTAAAACCACGGGAGCATAAAAAATTTTGTAGGAATATCGGCAGATTACCCCGAAAGCCAAAATCATATAATGTACGGAGAATTCCATATCGCCATGTACGGTCGTATGCCTTCTCGATGTCAAAGAAAATGGAGACCAGATGGTTCCTCCGCACAAAAGCATTGCGGATTTGGGTCTCCAAATATGTTATATTATCAAGAGTGGATCTCCCTTTACGGAAGCCACTCTGATTGATATGTATACAATTATTTTTTTCTAAGACATATACGAGACGAGCGTTGACCATACGTTCGAGAGTCTTACATAAGCAGCTCGTCAGAGCAATTGGTCGATAATTTGAAGGATCTGAAGGATCCTTACCAGCCTTTAGGACAGGAATCACTATTGCTTCTTGCCATAGAGATGGAAATTCATTTTCCGTCCAGATCCTATTGAACAGGTAAAGTAAGTTCAACAGGGAGTCTGGACTCAAATGTTGAAGCATGAGATAACTGATTCCATCAGGTCCTGGACTGGTATTTTTGGCCTGCTGTAAAGCTTTCTTCAATTCAAACATTCCAAATTCACAGTTGTACGGTAAAGTATGTCGATGGTTGAAGCGAATTGGTACTCGCTCAGCACGACTCTTAGTCCTCAAGAACGAAGGACTATAAGAGCTCGAGCTTGAGACGTTAGCAAATGCTTCACCAAGGACATTAGCAATATCCGTAGGAGAAGAGTATATAGCAGCTCCGGATTTTAAAATAGGAATAGAAAATTCTCTATAAATTCCATTGGCTGCTTTCACCCTTCTCCACAACTGCTTACTGGAAGTTGAAGATGTTATTGAAGATACATAGCAGGACCAGGATTCCTTCTGACTTCGACGACGAGCTCTGCGAGCTAGTGCTTTTGCTCTCTTGAAGGCGATAAGATTCTCCGTTGTGGGGTACCTCCGAAATAACCCCCATAACTTCCTTTGTTTTCTATAAGTTTGTTGACATTCTTTGTTCCACCAAGGTTTGCAACGCCTGTGTGTTGTAAAGGAACTCTTAGGAATTGACGCATCAGCTGCATTCAATATTGCTTCGGTGACCTTATATATGGCATCATCAATATCATCGATCGTAACCATTTCGTTATCAACAACTGCCAATTGTGTAAATAACGTCCAATCTGCCCGACTGTACACGTAAGTAGGTAAGCGTTGTCTTACACTACTACCTCCAGTCTGGGAGATGACGAGAGGAAAATGATCGCTGTTATGCAGATCATTTCCTACTATTAGATTTAACAATGGCAGAAGAGATGGAGAACAGATGGCTAGATCGAGAGAATGAAACGTTCTTGTGGGTACATGGAAATATGTCTTCTCGTCGGTATTCAGCAGACAGAGACTATTATCTGAAATAAAACGCTCTATCTGCCGACCGCGAGAATTAGTATCATCATTTCCCCACAAAGAACTATGGCCGTTAAAGTCACCTAACAACAGAAATGGTGTTGGCAGCTGATCTGTTAATGCATCGAGTTCCTCTTGGCGGATGACATCATGTGGTGGTAAATATAAACTACAGACTGTTAATAAGCATGTAGTATGAATTCTTACAGCAACAGCCTGTAGAGTAGTATTCAATGGATGGGCAGTGCTGGGAAAAGTATTAGATGTTAATATACAAACACCTCCAGACACTGCACCATCGTCACCACAGTCTTTTCTAAAGCTTCTAAACCCACGCATGGAAATGTTATTGCTGGACTTCAGGAATGTTTCCTGGAGTGCAACACATGCGGGGTTGTAGGCTGAAATTATAGACTTGATGTCATCATGATGAGAACGCAAACCATGGCAGTTCCAAGAAACAAAGGAAGTTATTGTTCAATTTGAAAAGCTCCTTTCCCGGAGCTGGAAGGCATGTCATCCGACATCTCCTCGAGCGATAAATCTTCGTCCGAGGGATGTAAGGAAACAGCGTCAGCCTCCAGGTTTAAGGCTTTACGGGTGGATATAGAGGGCCTAATTTTGCCCTCTTTTGCAGATTTTAATTTTAAGGCCTTCATGGCTTTAGACTTAGCCATCGGAGCTTTTCTACGTTGAATAGTTGTAGAGGTTGATTTTGGGCTTTTATCAGATGTGAGGGGTAATTTGACTAGTGGAAGTGAAAGGGCATCGGTTTGTGTACTAGCTGTTCTGGTGACCTTGGCAGCGACAGATGCATAGCTAACTCCTGCTTGAGGTGTACGTGCTGTAACAGCACGTCTTGCCTCAGGGTATGAACAATTATTTTTAACTTTAGTGGTTGTGATCTCTTTTTCCAGTATCCAGATAGGACAACTTCTAGCGTAGGAGGGGTGGTCACCTTTACAGTTGACACACCTCTCCTTTGCAGTACAAGACGAGCTGTCGTGGCCAACTGCTGCGCAGCGAGCGCAAGTCAGTTTGCCCCGGCAAGCCGCTTTGGAGTGTCCAAATCTCTGGCACTGGAAACAACGCAAAGGATTTGGAATGAACGGCCTAACGGATAGATGCATATACGCAGCATTAATATGCTGCGGTAGGTCTGGCGTCGCAAATGTCAGTACGAGATGTTTAGTATTAATAAACTGCCCATCTCGTCTGATAGTGATGCGTTTTACAGCACAGACCTTTTGATCTATGAGATTTTCTAAGATCTCGTCCGTTGGCGTATTTAGCAAATCCTTGGCGGATACCACACCACGTGAGATGTTAAGGTTCATATGAGGTTGGACGGACACCTCAAGGTTAGCTAGCGTATTCATGTTGCTAATCAGAGCTGCCTGTGCATCTGAAGCAACTTCAACCATCAAATCACCAGAACGAAGTTTCCGAATGCTCTTTACTTCGCCGATACTGCCACTGATACCTTTTTGGATTAGGAAAGGGGATACATTATCAAAGGTACCCTCCTTCCTTTTCACAATGTAAAATCTTGCCTTTATTAGCTTAAAAGTATGCTCCCGTGGGAGAGATGAGAATATTTGTGTTTCCATATTTAAGATGGAATATTCGGGACCTGACGGCACCACCCACCACCGAGTCCAACAAGGGGATGCAGACCAGCTGCACCAGTGCTAGCCAGGTCCTATACGCTCACAGTACATCCCTGAAGTGGCCTCCACCCTTAACGAGTCACCCAGTAGATGTACCGATCGCTTGATCCATAAAGCCGATTGATGTGCTGAGGACCACAACACACCTCCCGTTTACCTGAAGCAGAGGCCAAAGTAATGTGTTGGTCTCTCGGGGCCTCAATTACCAGGACCCTCCTTTCCAGGGACACGGGTCTCCACGCACGGCAAACACGTGGGTGATTTAGTCCTCAAGAGTAGCTAATAGCAACAGAGCGGCGAAAGCTACATAAGGGGAGCCCTCAACCTCATACGAGGTAACCGCACTGAGGGAGAAGAGGAAGAAAAAGCAGAAGAGTATAGGAGAGGGGAAAAAAGAAAGAGGACAGATCACTAGGGTACCTCGGGATTGTGACACCCGTGTTTACCTAAAGAAGGTAAACCCCCTGAGGGGGCAATTGTGGAGGAAATGTAAAGCAGCCAATGGTTTTTATCAGGATTATTCCATTCCTGTATTAAAATCCGGAGCTGCAATACACTCCTCAGCGGTAAATATTGCTAATGTCATCTGCGAAACTTTTGCTAGTGTTTCCAGCTCTGATTTATATAATCCTACTTTTCTAAGGATTAAAAGAATTGCTGAGCGGAAACCTCTAAACTTTCATGATTGATAAATTCTACCCTATAATTGTGCTTTTGAATTGTCAGAATTGAAGACTGCTTTATCTAAGGCAAACGACACCAGTCCAGGACCTGATGGAATCTCTTATCAAATGCTCCGCCATATAAATCATGATTCCTTACTAAGCATACTTTCAGTTTTTAATAGAATCTGGATTGAGCATGCTTATCCTACATCATGGAGAGAAGCCATAGTGATTCCGATTCTGAAACCTGGCAAAGATTCATCTGAACTTCTGAGTTATCGTCCAATAGCTCTTACGAGTTTTTTGTGCAAAACTTTTGAGAGCATGATCAATGCTAGACTCATTTATACCTTAGAGAAGAATAATTGCATTGCTCGTCATCAAAGCGGATTTCGAAGAGGACGATCCACTATAGATAACATAGTAGATCTAGAATCTCAAATTCGAAATGCTTTCGTGAGAAGAAACCACATAATTGCAATTTTCTTCGATTTTGAGAAAGCATACGATCGTACGTGGCGTTATGGCGTCCTCCGTAATATGCAAAATTTTGGCTTTAAGGGTAATCTTCCAATTTTTATACAGAATTTCCTACCCTCTAGGCTTTTTAAAGTACGTGTCGGAACTACAGTTTCCAATACTTTTACTCAAGCTGAGGGTGTCCCTCAAGGTAGCGTTTTAAGCGTCCTTTTTAACCTTTTCATCAGTATCATACTTCATCAGTTACCATCTTCTGTACACAGTAATTTATATGTTGATGACTTACAAATTTCATATCAGGCTTCAAACATGAATATAATTGAGAGACAATTGCAAACAGCTGTAAACAATCTAAATACTTGGTGTGAGCAGAATGGCCTTAGTTTATCTCCTAGTAAGAGTTGCTGTGTTCATTTTTGCAGGAAAACTAGTTTCCATCATGATCCAGTCCTTCACATCAGCAATAGACCTATTCCAGTAGTCAACAAGATAAAATTCCTTGGGTTTATTTTGAATAAGAAGTTAACTTTCATTCCGCATGTTTTACATCTGCGGAAAAAGTGTGAGCGACTGCTTAACATCCTCAGGGTGCTTTCAAATACATCTTGGGGTGCAGATCGCACATCACTCCTTCAAATTTACCAGTCTATAATTTTATCTCGAATTGATTACGGCTGTATTGCTTATGGATCAACTAGCGCTTCCTATTTACGCAGATTGGACACTATCCACCACCCCGCTTTAAGGATTTGCTCTGGTGCTTTTCGCACATCACCTGTCCTGAATCTATATGCAGTCTGCCATCAGTTACCATTAGATCTGCGGCGGATACAGCTATCTCTTAATTATTATTCTAAAATCATGTCCACTCCTCATCATCCCTTACGTTCCACGATTCCAAGTGCTGCTCTTAAGAGATTATATAATGCTAGACCATCAAGCATTCAACCTTTTCTCTCTCGTGTTAAACCATATCTATTCCTCTCAGACCTAAGTGATGTCCGTATTGATTCTATAGACTTGTTCGCCCATCCCCCTTGGTATGATCCACGCATTATTGTGCTGAATCCCTTTGGAAAATATAAAAAATCAGACACAAATACTGTTATTTTTCAACAGCTTTACTCATTTCATCGCTGTCAGTATAGTATGTACACTCCCGTATTCACTGATGGATCAAAAACTGCGGGAGCCGTTGGCAGTGGAATGTATTTTGATGATACTTCTTACAGCTATAGCCTTCACAAATCCTGTTCCATCTTCACTGCTGAGGCTACGGCTATATACCGAGCACTTCAGCTGGTGAGAACTAGAAATGAAAATAAATTCTGTGTGTATACTGACAGTAGTTGGTTGGTTGGTTGGTTGGGTTTTATGGCGCAAGGTCCAAAAATGGACATGCTGCGCCAACAATGAAGTTTTAAAGGAGTATTTTTATTTTATTTATTTATTTTTTTCCTGTATATAAATTTAAACCCAAACAACATTAAAATATTAAAACACAAAAATCAGTGTATAAGTTATCTTAAAATATATATATTAAATAAGATAAATCAAATATATATAAAATCCCAAAATGTATAAACACAAATCATATAAAATTTAAAAAACCTATTGCTCTCAAATAAGCAAATAGGTTCTTGTGGGGTGGCTCCCCCAGCAAATCAAATAAAGTTAAAAGGGTTGTTTTAAAAAATTTAAAACGGTAGACGTTAAAAGTAGGACATGAGATTAAAATATGATAAACAGAAAATGGTTCATCACACGCGTCACACCATGGATTTAAATCACTTAAAAACAAATGTTTGTGTGTGAAACGTGTGTGTCCGATACGAAGGCGAGTTAATCTAACATCAGCCCTTCGTAACGGTAAAACTGATAATGAGGTGAGGGATGGGAAAATGGTATGTAATTTGTTGACGACCTGCAAGTTCCACGATTCCTGCCATAGATCATATATAAAACTTTTTATAGCCTTTCTCACATCTGAGAGAGGGACCGATGGTAATATTGGATCTGATGCAGCCTTTGCTGCTGCATCCGCTCTCTCATTTCCATCAAGACCTACGTGACTTGGTATCCAACAAAATATGATATCATATCCCTTGCCAGCAAGGGAATCTAATGCTCTAAAAATCTTTGACACAACAGGATGGCAAGTAAAACTATTGTTTCTCAATGCTTTCAATACACTCATGCTGTCAGTATATATACAAAATTGACGATGTTCATCTGTATTCACAAGCTGAAGCGCATAAAAGATAGCTGCGGCTTCAGCAGTAAAGATGGAGCAGGACGAATGTAGACTGTGACTAAAAACTGTGTTATTTATAATAACTCCACAGCCCACGTGTCCTGCTGATTTTGAACCATCCGTGAATACAGGTGTGTATGATTGATACTGACAGCGATGGGAGGAAAATAGCGTTTGAAAAACAATAGGTGTTGTGTCTGATTTTAAAAACTGAGCAAAAGAGTTATTAAAATTAATGGTTGGATCATACCAAGGCGGATGAGAAAAATTATCAATAGACTCTATCCGAACATCACATAGGTCTGTGAGCCACAGATATGATTTGGCTCTTGTGAGAAAAGGTGGGATGCTCATTGGTCGAGCATCAAACAGTCCTTTAAGAGAGGTATTAGGAACCATGGAACGTAATGGGTGATGTGGGATCGACATAATTTTTGCGTAATAATTGAGGGTTTGCTGCATTCGTCTCAGGTCTAACGGTAGTTGATGGCATACAACGTATAGACTCTGGACGGGTGATGTGCGGAATGCCCCAGAGCATATTCTCAAAGCAGAGTGATGAACTGTGTCCAGTCTTCGTAAAATAGAAGATCTAGCCGATCCATAAACAACACACCCGTAGTCAATGCGGGATAGAATCAATGACTGATAAATTCGAAGTAGTGATGTGCGATCAGCACCCCAAGATGTATTTGACAACACCTTGAGGATATTAAGCGATCGCTCACACTTCTTCCGCAAATACAAAACATGCGAAAGAAAGGTTAATTTTCTGTCAAAGATTATTCCCAAAAATTTTATTTCATTGACTACTTGTATTGGGATGTTGTTGATATTAATAACTGGATCATTGTGAAGGCTAGTCTTTCTACAGAAGTGGACACATCTACTCTTGCTAGGAGATACAGTATGGCCATTCTCAGCACACCATGCAGCAAGCTTGTTAACTGCTGTTTGCAGTTGTCTCTCAATTAACCGCATATTCGAACCCTGACATGATATTTGCAGGTCGTCAACATAGAGTGTACCATTTATTGAAGGTGGTAATTGATGTAGGATGTTACTGATGAATAAATTAAAAATGGTGACACTTAAAATAGAGCCTTGGGGAACACCCTCGGCTTGAATAAAAGTATTGGAAAGTACAGTTCCAATACGAACTTTAAAAACACGGGAGCTTAAAAATTTTTGAAGGAATATCGGAAGATTACCCCGAAAGCCAATATCATATAGTGAACGGAGAATTCCATAACGCCATGTACGGTCATATGCCTTCTCGATGTCAAAGAAAATGGAGACCAGATGGTTTCTCCGCACAAAAGCATTGCGGATTTGGGTCTCCAAATATGTGATATTATCAAGAGTGGATCTCCCTTTTCGGAAGCCACTCTGATTAATATGTACACATTTATTTTTTTCTAAGACATATACGAGACGGGCGTTGACCATACGTTCGAGAGTCTTACATAAGCAACTCGTCAGAGCAATTGGTCGATAATTTGAAGGATCTTTACCAGCCTTTAGGACAGGAATCACTATTGCTTCCTGCCATAGAGATGGAAATTCATCTTCAGTCCAGATCCTATTGAAAAGGTAAAGTAAGTTCAACAGGGAGTCTGGAACTAAATGTTGAAGCATGAGATAACTGATTCCATCAGGTCCCGGACTGGTGTTTTTGGCCTGCTGTAAAGCTTTCTTCAATTCAAACATTCCAAATTCACAGTTGTACGGTAAGACTTGTCGATGGTTGAAGCGAATTGGTACTCTCTCAGCACGACTCTTAGCCCTCAAAAACGAAGGACTATAAGAGTTCGAGCTTGAGACGTTAGCAAATGCTTCACCAAAGACGTTAGCAATATCCGTAGGAGAAGAGTATATAGCAGCTCCGGATTTTAATATAGGAATAGAAAATTCTCTATAAATTCCATTGGCTGCTTTCACCCTCCTCCACAACTGCTTACTGGAAGTTGAAGATGTTATTGAAGATACATAGCAGGACCAGGATTCCTTCTGACTTCGACGACGTGCTCTTCGAGCTAATGCTTTAGTTCTCTTAAAGGCGATAAGATTCTCCGTTGTGGGGTACCTCCTAAATATCCCCCATAACTTCCTTTGCTTTTTGTAAGTTTGTTGGCATTCTTTACTCCACCAAGGTTTGCAACGCCTCTTGGGTATAGAGGAACTTTTGGGTATTGCTCTATCAGCTGCATTTATAATTGTTTTAGTGACTTTTCTAACGGCTTCATCAATATTCTCGATCAAAACCATTTGATTATCAATAACTGCCTATTGTGTAAAAGACGTCCAATCTGCCCGACTGTACACGTAAGTAGGTAGACGTTGTACTACACTACTACCTCCAGTCTGGGAGATGACGAGAGGAAAATGATCGCTGCTATGCAGATCATTTCCTACTATTAGATTTAACAATGGCAGCAGAGATGGAGAACAAATGGCCAGATCGAGAGAATGAAATGTTTTTGTGGGTACATGGAAATATGTCTTCTCGTCGGTATTAAGCAGACAGAGACTATTATCTGAAATAAACCGCTCTATCTGCCGACCGCGAGAATTAGTATAATCATTTCCCCACAAAGAACTATGGCCGTTAAAGTCACCTAACAACAGAAATGGTGTTGGCAGCTGATCTATTAATGCATCAAGTTCCTCTTGGCGGATGACATCATGTGGTGGTAAATATAAACTACAGACTGTAATTAAGCTTGAAGTATGTATTTTTACAGCTACAGCCTGTAGAGTAGTATTTAATGGATGGAGAGTGCTGGGGAAATTATTGGATGTTAATATGCAAACACCTCCAGACACTGCACCATCATCACCACAGTCTTTCCTAAAACTTTTAAACCCACGCATGGTAAAGCTATTGCTAGACTTCAGGAAAGTTTCCTGAAGCGCTATACATGCGGGGTTATAAGCAGATATAATAGACTTGATGTCATCTAAGTGTGAACGCAAACCATGGCAGTTCCAACATATAAAGGAAGTTATTTTTTAAACAGAAGAGCTCCTCCTCCGGAGCCGGAAGGCATGTCCTCCATTGATTCCTCGAATGAAAAATCATCATCCGAGAGATGAAGTTTGACAGCGTCCGATTCCAGAGTTAACAAAACTTTACGGGTGGATAAGGAGGATTTTGTAAGACCCTGCTTTGCAGATTTTAATTTAGAGGCCTTAAAGCCTCTTGTTTTTGTACTTGGAGTTCTTCGAACTGTAGGAGGTGACGATCTTAGCTTTTGAGATTTTAATTGGGGCAATCCTATAGAAGAAAGTGTCAGAGTATCCGTTTGTGTACTCATACATTTGGTGACCTTTTTGGCTACGGCCGCATAACTCACTCCAGACTGTGGCGTACGAGAGGTAACTATTTTCCTCGCCTCAGGAAATGAACATTTATTTTTCACTTTAATCGTGGTGATTTCTTTTTCATAACCCCACTGAGGACAACTTCGAGAATAGGAGGGGTGGTCACCATGACAGTTGACACACCTCTCCTTGGCTGTACAGTTCGAGCTATCGTGGCCAACCACCGCGCAGCGAGCGCAGGTGGGTTTCCCTCTGCAAGCATTCCTCGAGTGTCCAAAGCGCTGGCATTGGAAACATCGCAAGGGATTTGGAATATACTGTCGAACAGGTAAATTCATGTATGCAACTTTAATGTTGTCAGGAAGGTCTGGGGTCGCAAAGGTCAGAATGAGATGTTTAGTATCAATAAACTTATCATCTCTTCTGACTCTAATGCGTTCAACGCCACAGACCTTTTGACTTTGCAAATTATCCAGAATTTCATCTGTCGAAGTATTCAACAAATCCCTGGCGGAAATCACTCCACGTGAAAAATTCAAATTTCCATGAGGCAAGACAGTTACTTCCATATTTGCCATCAGTCGCATATTAATAATTGTGTCTGCTTGAGTAGAGTTTGCAACCTCTACTAATAGGTCACCTGATCTTAATTTCCGGATACTCCTCACTTCTCCTACAAAACCCGATATTCCTTTTTGAATGAGAAAGGGGGACACTTTTTCAAATGAACCCTCCTTTCTTTTAATTATAAAATATTTACAATTGCTATCATTCAACAGATGCTCCCGTTGGAGGAAAGACTTATATTTTTCCATGTATATAAAGTTAAAATTTCGGGACCTGACCGCACCACCCACCATCGAGTCCAACAAGGGGATGCAGACCAGCTGCACCAGTGCTAGCCAGGTCCTATACGCTCACAGTACATCCCTGAAGTGGCCTCCACCCTTAACGAGTCACCCAGTAGATGTACGGATCGCTTGATCCATAAAGCCGATTGATGTGCTGAGGACCACAACACACCTCCCGTTTACCTGAAGCAGAGGCCAAAGTAATGTGTTGGTCTCTGGGGGCCTCAATTACCAGGACCCTCCTTTCCAGGGACACGGGTCTCCACGCACGGCAAACACGTGGGTGATTTTGTCCTCAAGAGTAGCTAATAGCAACAGAGCGGCGAAAGCTACTCAAGAGGAGCCCTCAACCTCTAGCGAGGCAACCACACTGAGGGAGAAGAGGAAGAAAAAGCAGAAGAGTAGAGGAGAGAGGAAATTAAAGAAGAGGACAGATCACTAGGGTACCTCGGGATTGTGACACCCGTGTTTACCTAAAGAAGGTAAACCCCCTGAGGGGTATACTGACAGTAAGAGTGTATTAGAAGCTTTGAAGAATAATAACTATAATTGCCATCCAGTTGTGTCTAAGATTTTCAAATTGTTAGATTCTGTTACTAGCAAGAGATTTGAAATATTGTTTTGTTGGATACCAAGCCACATAGGATAGACATTCAACATTCCATTTACTTCAGTAAAGTTATGTTTTCCATTTAAAATTTTGATTATGTTTTTTTATTGCAAAAAATTGTTTAGTTGCTCAGCTACTTTTAGTAAATTATTAATTATTTATTTTTGTGGAACAGAGAAATTTTTTAATCTCGACTACAATGGCTATAATATTGAAAACAACTTTAAAGTTGCAACTTAGGCAGGCAGCAAACCTGTGCACCGCGTTGCTTGTGGATGGTGTTTCATCGGTTTCTGTTTTGTGGATCTTTGGTGTCTGGTTTACCAGCCAAACACGAAACAATCACGTGATTAATGACGTCACTCAAAATATTAACCAATGAAAGTTTATTTACAATTTGACTTCCATTCTTAATTCTTGTGTATATTTTCGATTTCAAAAATTATAATCATGCCCAAAACTCCGACAAATATTGCTTGCAATGCTTTGATTGTATTATCAGCAGCAAATACTATTGCCCAGGTATGTTTGGAAGACAGCAAAAAAGGGAAAAATAAAAAACGTAGAGGTCCTGATAGACCGTGGATAAAACGCCGAGAAGAACTTGGAGCGAGAAACACCTTAATTGAAGAATTGCGACTGGAAGATGTCCATTCGGAACAAGTTCAGTATCCCCATACACATGGCGACGCGGCGAATTTTTTTGTCGCCAAGTAGCCAAGCTAGGCGCGGGTTTATTAAAACGGGAAATTTCCCTAAGTTCGATCGAAAAATATGCATTTCAGAAAATTTAAAAAGGGAAATAAATATAAATAATGGACTTACTTGATATGAAGTTAATCTGACATGCCGATTGGTTATGACATGCCGATTTATTTCGACTTATTCGTTTGGCACCAGTGTCATATTTCAGTAAAAATAATTATCTAATTTTACAAAAAAAGCATGCAAAAATATTTTTATAAATATATACACTTTATAAAATTTTAAAAAAATGCATGCAAAAACTTATTTTTCAAATGTATACATTTTTTAAATTAAAAAAAAACATGAATAAAATATTTTTTAAATATATACACATTTTAAGTAAATAAAAATGAAACACGAATACAATAAAAAAATACATGTAAGCAATAGAATTTAAATAAAATATTTACACCTTCTCCAATTCCAATTTCCGTTAAAAATTAATATTCGCGAATCCTAAATTAATTAATAATTTGGAATCCTGAGCAATAATCCATCATTATTATCTTTAATTTTTGGTAAAATAACTTGTTGATATTTTTCAACAACATTTTGGATAAGAGACATTTTAAATTAAAACAAAAAATAAAGTAATTAAAACAATAAAAAGATGATAATAAATTAAGAAAACTAAATAAGGAAAAAAGAATATTTAACGGTTTTAAATATATAAAATTTATCATTTAATAAAAAAAATATATATTAAAATTAAACCAAATAAAAATAATAATGAAAAAGAAATAGTAAAAAAGAAAAATTTACGATGTTTGGACACTGGCGACAACGAAACACAACCGCGGGAAATCCACCGATTCCAGCAGCAAAAGTGAACGAAATTAAAATGACTAGCAATTAAAACGTAGAACAATTAGCAAAGAAAGTTCTCGAAGTGAAACTAAAAGAGCTATAGCCACTTAAAAAAAGCACATATATAGCGTAAAAATTATTTAAAACACGAGAAAAACGGAATCTGGCAAGGAAAAAAATAAAAATAGTAACAAAAACTAAATTTGGCAACACTATAATAAAAACAAAAGCTGCAACACTACAACGTAAACAACGGTTACCAGATTTGGCGAGAAATCAGTGTATGGGGATACTGAACTTGTTCCGTCCATTCTTATAGGTAAGTTATTTTTGATAAATTATAATCTTCACACTCTTTATGGTGTCCCTGAAATTTGATTCTTTCCTTTTTTATTTAGTACGAAGATTTTACGGCTAAACTGAGTATTACGGTCTAACATATAATTTGCTGGAAAGTATGTAAATTTACACAGTTAGAACTCTAGTTAAATATTTTCTTATAAACACAATGTCTATATTCCAAAAAATTATTAATGTGAAAATGTTTTATCACTCATTGAAAGGGGATATAAAAAAACATGATACAGTCATGAGGAATGCCATCAAACCTGATGAGCGGCTGGCAATAACCTTGAAATTTTATGCTACTGGAATGACCTATCGGGAACTGTCATATGTTTTCCGGGTGGGAGAGAGAACAGTTTCAAATATTGTTTGAGAAATGACTTCGGCCATCGTGAAAAATCTAAAATTCACTTTTAAATGGCCTGAAAATCAAAATGATTGGAAGGAAATTGCAAGTGGATTTTCATTTCGGTGTGATCTTCCTAACTGTGTAGGTGCAGTAGATGGAAAACACATCGTGATGAGAAAGCCAAATGATTCTGGATCTCATTACCATAATTATAAGGGTACTGAGTCCATTGTATTACTGGCTATAGTGGATTCAAATCTCGTGTTCCGATACATTGATGTGGGTGTAAATGGTCGCATCAGTGATGGAGGAGTTTGGGATAGATGCCGTATTAGTCACCTCCTAAATCAAAATAAACTGCAACTATCTTGCAATGAAGTTTTGCCAGGAAATTCTATTACTACTGCGCAATACTTTGTAGCAGATGCAGCGTTTCCTCTATCCCAGCACCTAATGAAACCATATCCTGATAGGTCATTAACAGCACCACAAGCAATTTTTAACTAGAGGTATCACTTTTATATATATGTTATAATAAATAATAGTTTTTCCAAATCAAAATTATGACAGTAATATTGAACTTTGTATGTAATAATATTCTGAATTTGTATGATTATTTTCTATGTGCATAGAATTATTTAACGATACTTATCATGATAACATTTTATATTGTTTTATTTCCATCATTATTTTTCTTTAAATCAACAAGATTAATGCATGAATGAAATAAATTTTAAACTTTCAAAATAGAGGTGAAACAAATTTAATTTATAATTT
This sequence comes from Latrodectus hesperus, assembly GCA_037975125.1. NCBI lineage: Eukaryota > Metazoa > Arthropoda > Arachnida > Araneae > Theridiidae > Latrodectus > Latrodectus hesperus. The sequence goes on from CM075853.1 coordinate 40,797,651, forward strand.
TTAAAGCATATCTTTCTAATAGGCTGTCAAGAGCAAGAAGGTGTGTCGAGTATGCTTTTGGAGTGTTGGCTTCAAGGTTTCGGTTATTTCAAACCAATATAAACCTGCAACCTCCAATTGTGAAAAATCTTGTCATTGTTACTTGCAACCTGCACAATTATTTGATATCAAACACCTCTACCTATGCAAGCAATGACCAAGACACTGTTATGTAAGAATCTGTTTTTTATTTATGAATCATATAAAAATTAGGGTATAAATATAATTTTCATTTACAATTTGCAGATCACCATCCCAAATCATGAACCTGTCTCCTTCTTCTTCAAGAAATGCGGTCTAAACTGACCCATTATTTTTTAACAGTAGCTGGTAGAGTTGAATGGCAATATAGAACAGCAGGTATGTTTTACTTTAACTTAAATCACAAAATGAAAATTAAAAAATGCATTCACTAACAATTTAATTTTTTAACAAGTTTAATTACATTTAAAGGAATAAATTGTTTGCTTATCTTTTATTACAATTTTAACTATTTGTGAATGATTAAAATATATATATAATTCTTTTATTTAATTTAAATTTATTCATTAAATTCAGAAATTTTTTTCTTATTTCAAAATTAATAATAAATTTTACATGATGCAGCACTTTAGAATTTTTTTACCATGATAAGCACTGTCAAAGCCAAAATTAATTTGTATTATTTTCCTGCCAAATTGCTGAATTTCAGTATACCACTAAAACTTATATCAAAATTACATTATAATATTTGTTAATAGGTTTTTTAAGAGTGTTAAACATTCTACAGCATTACACAAGAAATTGATACAATAAATTTAAAATAAAAATACATTGAAGCTACGAATCAATAGAAATATATAAAACTTTTGTAAAATTAACATCGATTAGAAAGGTTTATATACATAAGGAATATTTCTCTTAATTTGAATAAGAATTATGATTTAATTGCTGCATATTCTAAAAGTTTGTTTGCAAATTGAAAAAAAAAATTAATTTTTAGAACTGAGATATATCTGCAACAAAATTCATATAATTATCTTAAATAAAAAACTTGATTTAAACTCTGACAAACAAAGAGAACAAATAAATCCATTATTTCTGTGATAAAATCAGCTCATACTGGAACTTTGTTTAACTTAAATCACGAAATGAAACTAAAAAAATGTATTCACTAATAATTTAATCATTATCTTTTTAATCAATTTAACTATTTGTGAATAATTAAATTATATATATACATAATTTGCTTCACTTTGTTAGTGTGTAGTTACTAGTAAGATTTATCTTGTAATCTACTGTATTTATATAGAACAATATAGTGTCTTGTGAAATTTACTTAAGTCAATTATTTGTGTTTTACAGGTTTATCTTGAAGAGAAGAAAATTTCTATTTATTATTTTAAGACTTTGTATCTATTATGTTAAATGTGAATAAAAAATTTATAAGTATATAAAGTGTAACTTTTTCTTGTTAAATAATCTTTAACATTATAAAAAGTAAGCAATCATTAAATTAATTAACTCAATATAAGTTTTGATAGCAAATGTACAATTAAATTTTATTCAATCAATCACAGAATACTTTAAAATATTTTTTATTTTTCGGAAAATAATGAATACATTTCATTATGCATCTTTAACATAAAAGCACGTTGCTTATCTTTATTTAGATCTCTAATTACTACATTCATGTAGTTTAAAAAAGTATCTACCTCATCCTGAGGTTTTTTTAAAGTTGCAGCTACTTCATTCATCATACTGAAGCAGTTCTTGATTCTTTCTTCATTTGTTTCTGGTGCATCAGCATCGGACCCCAGTTCTTCTGAATAAGCACTTAGAGTGCTGCTATCAAACTAAAAAAGAACATACAATAATAAATGCTTCTGTGTGTTAGATTAATTTTTAAATAAATCTGATTAATTTAGTTTTTATTAGAAGAATCAATCTACAAAATTTAATATGCTTACAATGTAATGAAAATAATAAATCTTCAACGAATTCTTGTTATTTGCATTACATTTATATACATTTATAATAAAACTTTTAATATTTTCATTACACATTATAACATCAAATTACATGCATTATTTTACTTAAAAATACCAGTTTTGTAATAAATTGCAGTATTTCATTTAAAATATTCATTTACAAAAGTTGAAAAAATCAATTTATAGAAACCATTTTGTACACAGCAGAATTATTTATTGAAAACTGATTAAATGAAAAGGTATGTGAAAATTTAATAATGAAATACATTCAACTGCAAAAGAAATTAAAATAATATCCATTATCAATAATGAAGAGTTTCAAGACAATTGATACACGAGTCATTTTATTAACCTAAGACTGTTTAGTTGAATAATTATTTGAAAAATATTTCAATAATAGTTTTGAGACTTTTAAAAATATGTGCTGCTAAACAATATTGCAAACTATATGATTAGCAAATAAACTACATAATTTAATTTTAAACAAACTTTTAAAAAAATTACCTCATTTTCATCAGTATCTAAAGAGTCAATACTAGGTTCCGGATCTTCATCTTTTAAGAACATCATTGATGAGAAGTGTACCCATCTGGATTTATAAACATAATTTGTCCCTGAACCTGAGGTTTTGTTTTGGGATTTTTTCACCTCTCTACAAAATGAAGACCGTAAATGCTTCCATTTTTTTTTTAAACTTTCCACTGAAAAATTTTTTTTTCAAATTATCTTTAAAAAATAGTTAACAAATAAATTATAAAATGTTCAATATTAACACACAATGCTGGAGAGAATTCCATAATCATATATTTAAAATAATTGTAATAAACAATTTCCATATGAAATGGTTGAGATGAAGCAACACTAAGCACTTGATTACACACACAATCTGATAAAAATTTAATGAAAAGTATCAATTTGGAGAATAATTTTATTTATGATTTTTGTATTAATAAGCTGTAAATGTTCTTATAAAATTACATAGTGAAAAATTTTATCAAGATCTTTAAGGATCCAAATACTATAGAGTTCTAAAATTGTTAACCTTTTACAAGCATAAAATTTAAATAACATTTCTAAAGCTTATTTCAACTGCACATGCAACTTATTTAAAACAACATTCACAGTTCTTTGAAATGAATTCTTAAACAATGAATTATAGACTGAATTGTGAAATCATAAAAATTTTTTAATACAAATACTTATGCATTTGCATTATATTAAAAATCCTAATTTAATAAATAATATTTCATTTCATAGTCTGTTTCATAGTAGTTAAATGAAAACTCAAAAAATAGAAATAAATTTATTTATCATATTAAAGTTAAAGCATTTAATACATTCATAAAAGTAGTTATAAATACAACAATATATTTCATATTATCTAATTTAACGTTTCTGCAGTGTTTTAAATGCAGTTTAAATTTAAAAAGTTTTATTCAGTTAATTTTTACTAAAAATATTCAAAAATAATTTTTAACTTTAAAAAGCAAATTGCTGTAAGGAAGATTTAAAAAAAAAATAGTTTTTAAAAATCTAGTAAAATCTTACCAGAGAAATGTTTTTCAAAATTGCTATTGATTTCTCCACTGAGATCTTTATACAGTTGAGATTTTTTATTTTTATTAAAATACTTTTCATCTCTTGGGTCCCACAAACACCTGTTACCTATTGAAAAATACATAATTTATATATATATATATATATATATATATATATATATATATATATATATATATATATATATATATATATATATATATATATATGAAATCAAATACATAAATATATATAACAAAACAAAAAATAAAATTCTAAAAAAATTGACCAATTAAATTAAACTTACTTTTAAAATATTCAATAATAAATTCTTCAATTTCTACAGAAAACTTATTAGACTCTATGCTGTCCAAACGGCACGAATCAAGTAAACATACACTTGTCACTCGGTTGTGGACAAAAAAAATTTAACATGCTGAATACTCCATTTGGTGGAAAGCTCCACCTCAATTAGACGTCATTTCGTGGATGACTGGAGGATGGTTGGTGTACAGCTGGTAGTCATCCACCGTGTCCGGTTGACGGTGACCAGGTTTGCTGCCTGCCTTTAAGTTTCATTATGCGGTGAACTTTATATTTAACTTAAATGTAAGTATTTATAATGTGAGTATAAGTATAAATGCTACATTTAAATCATAATTGTAAGAATGTATAAATCACACTAAATAAATCAGGGTAAAAAAAAAATTTAAAAACCTTTATAATTCATTTTTATTATTAGTAAATTATAGATAATTTTAGCCTTTTATAATGCTGAAAAATTTTCAATTTTTATTTTACTTTATTTATGTATTTATTTTTTTTTAAAGATTACATGTAATGAAGTAAAAAAATGTTGTTTACATTAACTAGGAAGCTATTCATTAATTCATTGTTATTAGACATGCCTTAATTTATTTGCATATTATTTACCGTCATAAATTTATTTAAAGAGAGGCTGGTTAATTTATAATTCAATAATAATTTAACGAGTTTCACTGCACTTAAAAATGGGTGAAATGTGAAAAGTTATCAGCAAAAATATTCAAGTTTGGCCTGCCATCATTTAGAATTGTCATAAATAGAGTACATGTAGTGAAAATTTAAAGATGAAAGCTATTGATGTGTTAAATTAAAAGCAAGTCCAAATCTAGGGAAACTACAGGCTATATGCAAATAATTGTAACTTGGCTATAATCATGGCATCATTTTAATTACAGAGGCATAGAAATAAAATAGCTGCCTTTCCTTTCGATAATGATCATGTAGCATTTATGAATCCTTAATGGATTATTTATTGATGTACTCAGCTTCCTGGAAAATTATACAGCAACATTTTAATAACATAAATGCAATAGAGTCATTTAAACAAGTAAACTGATTGAATTAATAGTAATATTGTATCTGAATAACGAATAAAAAATTTAATACTTACTGATAAATGAGATTAAAAAGCATTTCATTAAACAAAATTATCCAAAACTAAATAAAAAAATTCATCAAGGTTATGCTGTCACTGGGGGAATTCGTAAAATCAGATGTTATTTGGATTTTTCATCTTATTATTTATATTGATCATTAATTTTTAACTAAATGAGTTCAATCGCTACATATTTGGTGTAACATTGTTTGTACCACAGAAATTATATAATTGTCATTCATTCTTAAAAATTGAATAACAAATTTTTTTATAAATATTGGACTTATAAATTATATAACTCATAACTTAGAAAACGTAAAAATTTTAGTCTTTACTTTATATTTATTTAAATTTTTTGTAGAATTGATTTCTATCAATTTAGAAGTGCAAAATTTACATATTATGTGTCTTGATTTTCCTATTTAAACTACTTACATGAAAATGAGCATTTACCTGGTCGACCAAAATACCATGTTTTTAAAACAATAAGGGTTAAAAAGATTAGATTTGAATATCCTCATTAGCAAGTACTAATGGTTAGATTTAAAAGTGTTAGATTGTATTGATAATATTGTATTTAATGGATCATAGCTAAAGTAACTTTTTATTTTAATGCAATTTTCTTAGAATATTTTACATTTTCAAAATAAATAAAATGAATTGTATTTGGAGTAACATTGTTCTTGTATTACAGAAGGAAAACAATATGAAGTATGTCTGGTAAGATAAATTCCAGTAAGTTGTAAAAGTACAGTCAAAAAATACCTTCAGTTATAACTCCTAAATGAGTGTTATAAGTTTTATAGCTTATTATTTTCAGATCTAGATATTTTATAATTAACACTAATAAAACTTTTTTTAAGCAATCACCTAATCAAAATACAATATTTAAAAATATTTATGCTGGGCATTAATTAATGACAATTTTCAGAATAGTACCACAATTTTTCGAAAATCTTCCTCGTAGAATTTTATTTCTTTCAACTGAATATTTTTTATGGTTATACATAGAAACGAACAATTATAATAATATATAATATTTGCTTATGATAAGATCAAATGCTTCTAGTTGAAATAGTGAACAATAAAGCCATAAAAAATTGATATTAATAAACAAATTATTTTATTAATTAAAATATTAATTTAAATTAATATTAATAAAAAATTATTTTGAGCTGGAAAAGAACTTTGATAAGTTTTTAAATGTGTATATGTGAAAAAGTATTATTTTCTAATTATTTTTTATGGTTAAATTTATAGGTGCTTCTTTAGCCTAGACAAATTTGAAAAGGCAGTACATTAGACATAAAAAGCTGGATGATAGAAAGGTTAAGAAGTGAAATGCATTCTCTAAATTGTAAAAATGTGCAAATTTTATTAAATAAAAATTTTAGAATAAACTGTGCTATCTTTTTAATATTTTCAGGATAGAATATTTCTGCACTTTTATTCAAAATTAATGCTGAATTCTTAACAAATTATGCACAAATTATGTTCTTTTTTATGTTTTTTCTCATGTAAAAAAATGGTAGTATTTGAAAAATTGACAGCGAAATATGAATTAAAGTTAAAAAATTCAGAAACAATTAGTAGTTAACATATAACTCAAAATGTTTAATTAGGCTTAATAGATGGTTCTGATATTTTTCTGTGAATGATAGAGCAATTTATATAAGTCAGAAATATTAACAAAATTAATTTTTTTTTCTTTTCTTTATGAGAGCCATAAGTAGAAAAAATGATTTTAAGAATAATATTTTTTTTCCATAAATAAAAAGGCATAATTTATTTAGTAAAATAAAAATAGCGTAAAATATAAAAATGTGATTATAAATTTATATACAAAAATACAGTTTGTGTGCTATCAACAAATGTTAAGTAATGTAGAGATAGATTTATTTTTAATATTAAAAAATCAAATTTTTGTATTGTTAATGTGATTATTTAAAACATGGCAAACACAATAATAAGCTAAATAGCTCATGTATTCAAAATTGGTAGGTAGTAAATATTAACCATTTTATAAATTCACTTCTTTTTCTTTCTTGCATGTTAATTCTAACTCAACATAGTGTGATTTTATCATATTGCAATAATTTGAAATTTTTCTAAATTCTTTAAGTACCACTTAAAAGAGTAAAAAATTTTTCACTTCTGTTAACTTTTCACCTATTACTTTTAACTATGGAATGCAAAATACTGAGTTTGAAGCATAATTATTTTACTTATATATGATACAACAATACAGTTTTAAAGGAAAAAATTGCATTCATTGCAATATAAAATAACTTGCTTTTAATTTTACATTTCAATGAGATTATTTGTTATCAATATCAGTTACATATAATATAAAAACAAACCTGTAATGGTTGCCATGATTTGTCCTATATGGGCTGCCAAACTTGGCCTTAATGTGGCCCCACCTAGATTGATCTAATATAACTCAAAAAGGTGATACATTTTTATTTTACATTCATATGATAATCGTCTTAACAGAAAGTAAAAATCGCAAATTACTATCATAAATTAGCAATGTGATCATAATGATCGTTTTAACAGACAAAATTATCACCAAGCCATCTTTGGCATCAACTTGCTTTAGCTTTGTTTACCTCTCATCAAAAAAAAATGGATGAAAGGTTTGTCATAGCATTCTGGATGGATTTTCACCAATGAAGTTGTCATGCAGGCATCTATTAGACTCCAATTTTTAAAAATATAGATTTCAAGATGATGGAGTGTTTAAGGATTGTTGTAATGGTATAATGAAACATCTAAGAGCATTTAACTTGCAACATAAGGTAATAGCTTCCACTGATTTCCCTTTATCTGTGCCTGCATCTTTTAATGCTACAATATATGAAATTATTATCAAACTACAAAGAATACTCAATCCTAAATCAGCTCCAATTACTGAATTAGATACATATTTACAAAAGCCTAATTTAAAAATATGAAAATCACCTAACAAGATGGGAAACAAGAAAAAATATTTATTTTAATTTGCATCAATTGGTTTTAAAGATTGTTCATCAGTATGAATGCATTTTTTCAAAAGTAGGACAAATATGTACCGAAAAAAATCCCTTCTGGGAAATTAAAACATGTTATTTTTAGATTAAGTAAGTTTATGTACATTCTTTGTAAATTTTTTAGATGTAATTTGTATAGTAATTTTTAATATATTATAAATGTGTCAGAATTATATATAATAGTATCAATCTTTATTAATATTGTTTTTCATGTACCTATAATAGACTTATTTATCTTAGATGTCTCTTTGTATTTATTTAATTTTTTGTTGAAAATAAAATTTAGTTTTTAAGAAATATTTTTAATTTTTCATAGAGGAGTGAACAAATGAGTCATGGAAAAGAACTAGTTCCATTTAGAAAGTGAGCGGTTTCAATCTGATCCCAAAAATGAATGATTTGGCGAACATTTTAAATTAAAAAAATTAACGAATACAGTACAGTAAATGCCTCTTATTTAAAAGAGTTAACTTATAAATAATTAAAGATATTCCTTTTCATTTTTTAAATTAAAAATGAATATTCCATTATAAAAACAATCTACAATGTTTATTTAATGATAGCATATGAAAACATTTTTGTAACTAATGGAAACTATTCATGAACAATATCCATTTAAATAAAAATACCATTAACATTCATAATGAATTTAAGACAAAATTATTTAGCAGCAATATTTACATAAAATAAATAAAAAATAACAAACACTCTATCTTTGGGCATCTAGTTCTTGTTTCATTTTCATAATATTCTCTAATTTCTTTTCCATTGAACTAGTATCACGCCTTGCTTTCTTAGCATCTTCAATATCAACTCTTAACTGGGATTCCTGAACAAGAAGAGGAACTTTCTTTTCTGCTTGTCTTAACATGTCATCAAGATCATTTTCTTCCCTCAAAATGCAAAAATACAGCATGAAAATTGCCATACTAGAAATTACTATAAAACCTTGTGCTCTTGGCGTGTTTTCATAATCTTCACCAGAAGAAGAATATTTTGCTTTCCATGTAGCAGCTTTACTGGTTGAAAATTTTATGGGTTCATCATTCTTTTGTTCTGGTACTGGTTCTGTATTACTTTTGAATGTTCTTCTTGGATTCCTAAAAAATAAATTATAGATGAAATAAATTTACTTTTTATGTCTTAGACTAACAATTTTTACTTATAACTATATTAATACAATATATGTGAATAAAAATGATCTTGTTTACATAGTGTTGCGTCACGAGCAGGCTCTGTGAGAGGTGGGTTTTTCTGTTCAGAAGTGGCGGCAGATGAGAGAGATGGAACAATGTAACAGTTGTGTTTTTTTTAAAAAAATATGTATGGCGAAATAGATAAGTGTTTTAATGTTTGTGATGTGCTGTTTGATTTAAATAAATGTTGTTAATGTTTTCTTCAATGTTGCCATCTACAAATAAAACTTGCTCACATTTAGTTTTACAGTAAATCCTAATAGGAATTACAACACATAGTGTAATTGAAGTCATTTTATAATAAATTATGATTTATAACTAAATCTATATAATGATATAAATATTTTGTTATTGATTTAAATATAAAATAAAATTGATTTTCTTAAATGTTTATATAAATATCAGTTCAATGAAAAGCATGAATCTTTAACACTGGAAAGATTTGTTATATAAAAGTAAATTTTATCCAGTAAGCCTTATTATATGAAAATAGAATTAAACTAATTTGTGCTAATTATTCTAGCCTTTTCAAAAAGTCTAATATAGTTAATAATAACCTAGTGGTTTTTAAATTCACCTTTTTGATTATTAGATTATTATTAACTATATTTGCAAATAAGTAAATTACTCATCTGTAAGGCAATTCCAACATTGTGTTAGGCAAAAATCTATCTCTTGCATTCTACATTGTAAAATATTTATAAAAAAACAAAAAATTTTATAGACTCATTTTTTTTTCAGAGAGAAAGATTGAGCCTATTCACTATTAAACAATGGGATATATTGCTCTTCCAGTATGTATGTTTATCAAACTGGGTGTTTAGGGTTTTTTGTGTTACTTACTTTGAACATATATTCTCATATCTATTAAATAATGACGATACAATAGATTTTTAAAGAAGGCTTGAAACACTTTCGGCTCCTAGCCAGTGCACTATGTAATGCCAAAACTATTAATAATAGTCTCACTGTTGACTACCAGTGGTAGACTGTTCAGAATTTAAGGTCATTATATGTTAGGTCACAGCCAAGTTCTGTATTTTTTAAAGAATCTTTCCACAGGATGTTTGATGCCTTACAATGACTTTCAGATGATATGGCATTTACTGCATTATGACAAAGAGCTCCAGTCGCTTCACCGTTAGCAAAGTGAAGCATTTGCTGCAGGCAATGGTTGGGAGCGCGACCATGGCATACTCTCCTTCACTGGGGCGATCTCAGGTGTGACCACGTCACCTGACCATGGTTCAAAATTACGAGGCACTTGATGGGTGAGTATTCCAAATCCATGAACCTATAGGTACAGTCCGGGGCTGTCCTGCACCTCTGTATATGTATGCATTATGACAAAGCTTTCAAAAAGAAATGAATCCTAAAATATTAATATCAGATCTTTTACTGTTCATTACATTTTGATGTGAAAATACTTCACATCAAAATGTAATGAATTTCTTACTTGGCAGAATAGCAATAACAGTTAAAAGTCCTTATTATCTTTAGTTTACATTAAATATTTTCTCATTAAAATATATTTTAATAATTATAAGGTTTTATATGAATATAAAATATGAATATAAATAATAACATGTCTGTACAAGATGGAGCTGAAATTTTTGATTGTCTCAATGTCTCAATACAATATCAAAATAAAGATCTTGTTTGGTTGATTTGTTTGTCGCTTTTCTGATTATTTATACAATGGTAATTTTTTGTGTGTGAGGGCTAATTAGACCGGGACCTACGGCTTAAAGTGGATTCCGAACCACTACAAACATCCATGCCCAAGGTGGGATTCGAACCCACGAACTGTTGAATCGAAGACAAGAGCGCTAACCATATAAAGATCTTGTACTTTACATCACATTTTAAAAATTTAAGTAATAAGCTCTTGGCAAATTACACATAGGAAAGTTAAAGGATAAGGAGTGTTCACATTGATATCAAATGAATTTGAATTATAAATGGGAAAAAGTATATTAATATATCACAATTTATTATACGATGAATTTAATGAATATATAAAACAAAGTAAACAGAATTACACAAAACATATACGTTTTTAATTTTGAGGAACAGTTTCACTCATATTTATTTTTTTATTATTTCCAAATTTATTTTAGGTAAATTGAAATCAGTTTTATAAACTAATTAGCAATTTAATCTGTCAATATTTCTTATGGAAAATAATTACTGAAATGAAAAAACTTTTATTAAAACAAAAACTCATTTTTCTGATTATTTATACTCATCATAATGAATACAAGCTAAAATTAAAGAAAAAGTTTTTAAATTTTCTTTTTCTTTAACAGCTTTATCTAAATAAAATGAGGCTAAAAAGATATAACTATATAAAAAGAAATGATGATGCCAAATTATCATTTTTGTCATTTACCCATTAGCTAATCAGCAATAATGAAAATTAATATACTTTAAAATGTTTTTGCATTGAAACATATTATTCAGAAATTAAACAGATAAGATCAATAAAATCCTTTTACTTTATCTCAAACTGCTCATCACCCCTATTTTATCACACTGAACTTGTTGCTATATTAATCCACCATTGTATTACTACAATAATTTAAATGCTACTAAGTCAAATCTTATCTTTCTTTCAAAGAGGCAATCTAAAAATCAGCCCAAGGTTTACAAATGTCACTCCAAACCTTGTCTTTAAAATGGCTCTCCTTGATAACTGAAAAATCAGTTATATATAAAGTTTTATTACTTTAAACTTTATGTTGTCACAATTTGTAGGTAAAAATTTGATTGTACCAAAAGGAGAAAACTTTTCAGAAGTTGTTTTCTAAAAAGTTTAAACTTATCAATCAGAAAGCAATTTCAAATAATAGTTCATATAGATTGTTGGAGTTAGTAAGGAACACACACAAAATGAATTTTGTATCAGATTGCCCTCAATGGAGGAATAATTGGAGCTATTATAAAATGAAGCAATAATATTTTCAGATTTTCACTTGAATGAGATCTTTGGAATTATGTGAATTTAGGATTTTATTATTGTAACTGCAAATAATTGAAAAATAACAGTTTGCAAAGATACTAAATTTCAAAAATGTGATAAGAACTTATGTTTCAAGCATTTTTTCAACTGCCCAAATCTTTTTTATATTTCTAAAATTAAAGCTTGTCATTCTTTAAAATTATAATTTCAGATTAAAAATACAGAATTCTTAAAGTTTCTGTCTGAATTTGTCATAAAAATATGAAATTTATGTTGAATAGGAATTAAAAATTATAACATTCTAACTAAATTTCCATATGACAGAATAGTGCATAGTCTGTATTGATATAGTGCATACATAAAAATTTTTAAAAAATAAAAAAAATTCTTATTTTTTATTATTTATTTTTTAATTAATTATATTATTATTAAATACTCATATAGCTTCATATTTTAAATAACATTCTATATAAGTTTTAGCAACTAAGTTTGGTATAGTTTGTTTATGTTCAATAGTCAATTTTGCCACACAAGGGCTAGTTTTGTTGGGATCTTCAGTTTAAAGTGGATTCTGAACAACTACAAACATCTAATCCTGAAGTGAGAAATCAAACTCACAAGCTGCTGAATCAAAGGACAAAGCACTAATCATGTGGTTGCCAGCTCAGTACAACTAAGAATTTAATAGAAAAATAAACAAAATATTATTAATAAATATTTTAATGATTAAATTTGATATCATATTACAGATTAAAATAGATGGATTCAAAAGTTATATTTTTAAAAATCTTTATAAAAAAACAAAAAAATTTTCTAAAATGAAAAAAATTAATGCTGAATTTATCTTTTATATTTATGAAATCTTTTATTCAAAGCATTATTTTTCTATCATAAAATTATTATTCATATTAACAAGACTACTAAAATTTTTAGAAAATATTAAATGTTATTTAAAAATAAGATTTACACAAAGTTTTATTATGTATTTTTATTATGTTTTTATGTATTAATTTCAATGAAATATAATTAAATTATTCAGAGAGCTTATTTGCAATAGAATTTCTAATATTCTGAAGGACAAAATTTAATATTTTTCTTACTTTTAAAAAAATTCTTTAAAAAATATATAATTTTGCACATATTTGTTAATGTAGTACTAAAACAGGCAAATAACAACTAATAACTCCAAATAAATAATCTTTCAAATTTTATTTTTTTAACGTTATAACAAACCTATAGCATTTTTCTTAAGATACATATTTTTTTAGGAAAACTAACAGCTTTCTAAGAATGAGAGCTACAAAATTTAGCAATAATATAAAGCCATTGTTTTTAACAGAAAAAATGATTTACATTTAATAAAAATAAAAGTCTATCAATCAAATATTTTCCTCAGATTAACATTTAAGTTTTAGCGATAACTGCATGAAACTTTAGGCTTGTCAGGTTTAATTTGGTAATAAACTAATGAAAAAAATACCTATTCTTCATATAAATGATAAATCAAAAACTGTAGAAATCTTAAACATCAAATTTAAGATACAATATTATTTTTAAAGTGAATTTCCACTGTTCTTATGCTTATTTTGTGATGGGTATCAATAATAAAATATTCATATACTTTACCATTTTTTAAAATATTTTTAATGTCATTCATCATGACATAATATTATCAATGTCATATTAATCACTTAAAGTTATAATAGTACTAATTTGTGTTATAGTAAAAAAATTTATGATTAAAAGTTATTATAAAAAAAAACTGAAAAATAAGACTTATTTTAATTTTTCTAAGAAAAACAAAATATATATTAACTAACCAAAATAGATAAGTTTGTTTCTTAGTTAATGACAATCTTGAGCTCACTTCATTGCTACATAATATTAAAAGTTTTAGAAAGTTTTCATTGTTATAATTTAAACACTACTTTTACTTTATAGACATTAGACTGAAGCTACACATTTAATATCAATTTAAAGTAATGCTATAATTCAAATAACAAATATAGAAGAATATCAATAAATAACATTTATGTAACAACTTTTTCTTTATTAACTGAACAAAAAGCATCTAATTATTTTTGAAATTAATTTTATTATGAAGATTTAAAACATAAAATATGTATCACTAATTTGAATTCATGTGTATAAAATATGGAATATATAAAATAGAACAACATTTCAATGAAGCAATAAAAAAATTTATGAACTTTAATTTAAATTAAATATCTTAAAGAAAAGTTTTGAAATTTGCAACTCATAATTTACATTGAATGTATATATATAATTTATTTGAGATAAACTTTAAGCCAATGGTTCATCTATTTAAAAAAAATAAATAAATAAATAAAAAATTTCAGTGCTTAAGGTTAAAAATTGTTTTGAAAATATTTTGGTACCAAACATCAATAACTACAAAGTGAAAATATAGAAATGAATGGCTAATAAATGCTATTAAAATGTTATAAATCAAATTAAAAGATATCAATGAGAACTTCACTTTACTTTATACAGCTAATCAATTACCTTTAGTAAACTACACAAATATAGAATCATAATAAAAATAATTCCATGCATATTGATATATCTTTTGAAGGAATTCGTTCACAAGGAATAAGTGTATATTATATAAGTTACTGAATGAAGGTGAAGAGGATTCTTCTAATTTTTAATGAAACATTTTTACAATAAATGGCTACAATTGGGCACACTTTTTATTTTTGTTTCATGTCATGAATAACTACCAAAAAATTTAGTTTTATTTTAAGATGACTAAATAAGTGATGAATATTAGTGAAAATTGTGATGAATAAGTGTAGGGAACAATTAAAAGCAATATATACTGACAGGTTTGCAGAAATATATGTTTGAATCTGATAAATTTAGTATTATAATTTAACTGAAAAAACACCATGTCAAAGATCATCTAAAACGTCAAAGAAATAAACGCTTATTGTTATGTTTTTTGATAAATCTGTGCTTTATTAGCGAAAAATAGCCTTATAGAATTCTCTCTTTACAGAAAGTATGTGTAACTTTCAAAATATGTGTAACTTACAATATTCGTTTATATGAACTTAAATCAGTAAAAATGAGTTATTCAGTAAAAACAATAAATTCGCTAATTGTTGAGGATTCAAATTTAACAATGATGTTTGATAATAACAAACGTACAACCATTAAAGATATTTAAAATACACACCTAGAAAGAATTAAAGTAGTAAATTTTTCCAAAAATACGCGATTGCTTCTCAAAACAGGTGATAAAATTCGAAAAGACATTCTCTTAGAGTAAACAGATAATCAAAGCAAAAACTTTCCGAAATAGTAATTTTATGTAACTACAATTGCGCGAAAGCTATTACATAAGTATAGTACAGTACATGTATTTTTTTTAATTTTATTTTTCCTGCGCAGCGCTTGTTTCACATTTTCTACCAAATGCCGTGCTTATGAAAGCAAAAAATATCTTATTCTATTCAAAAGGAAATTGGAATTTTATTTCTCTGGGGTCTGAAATTTACATTAAAATTAAGTTTTTTCTAATGTGGGTATGTGCTCGGTACAGAAAATTTATTGCAATGATCTGGTAACTTTGATCATCTTCAGATTTTATCAATTATAAAATAACTAATCAAATCTCACCGATACGAGTGTCGTGTTTTTGATATTTACATAAAATAATATATTTCGGTTGAACTGCAAAGCATATGGCAACATGAAATATTGAGCGGTAATTTGTTTGTAATCGTATAAAACATTTATTTCGCAGAATATAGGAATAGGAAACGGATGTTATAATTGTAATATTAACTATGGAATAAAATATTTCTGAAACATCTAAAAATGGTGTAGAAGAAGGAGAAATAATCGCTTAAAAATGTATCTTTTTATCGAGATATAATTTAATAAGAAGTATATACTTATGTTGTTCATAAATCTATGCCTTTTGTTTACGAAGCAGATCTGTTTCAAATTCTTATACCCGATTTATGTTTAAAAGATTTTCTTATTTCTTTTCCGTTGAACTACGTAAATCAATCGTTCTACGGAATATATTTAGCTATGAAACGGCTTTCTCATATACTAAATTTTCTTCGAAATCTAACAACATGGTGCGGGTTCTGAATGTAGCGGAGAAAAATGATGCAGCTAAAAGTATAGCCGAAATAATGTCTAGAGGAAGTTTTAGGAGACGTGATGGAAGATCTGTTTATAACAAAATTTATGAATTTGAATACAATTTATTTAATCAGCGCTGCCAAATGATTATGACTTCAGTTTCTGGTCATTTGCTTAATTTAGAATTTACTGGATCATACAAAAAATGGTATGTATTTGTAAATTTTCTTTTCTTGATTTTTTTTTTTGGAGCATAAAACTTTTGACTTTGTTCCTGAATTTTATTTGACTATCGTACTGTATAACATTTATCCGTTTAGTTTAAAAATCATCTTTAAATTGTACCTTTAATTTATCTTGGGATTGTTAGCAAATATTCGTAACAAAACATTCTAGTTTCATTTTCTAAATGAAATCTGTTTCTCGTTATAATATGGGATGCTTGTTCCTTCCATTTAAATAAATAAATTGTGTGATGTTGATAACTGTCTGCGTCTTCATTCACATCAATATTCAGTATGAGTTTTAATTTTTCCAGCATGTTTGAATATATATGATCTCATCTGACAGGAAAATGTGCATTGTTGACTTTTAATAAAATTTTTATATTTCTTCTTGATAGGTCTTGACTTTCTATTGAGTTCTTTCAAACTTCCGCAAGATTTATTTTTTCCATTTCTTCAGTGGTTCTAATTTGATTGAGTAATCTCAATTTTATCTCTTTTTCCAATTAGGCATAATTTTTTATTTATAGTTTTCTTAGGTATATCAGGTTTTTTTAATAATTAAAATATTATCTGTATATATGTAATTTTTATTAACTATGTAAATAAAGTTCCTTTTTGATTTATGAATATAATTCCACAGCGTAGGGCCTAATTATACATACGTACATAGAGTGCAGATAATTCTTGGACTAAACCACAAGAATGAATGATTTGAAATATTCGCCTATTGCCAAGTGCCTCTTCAAACTAAATTTAAAATCTAAAATTCCCAAAATTAAAAACTTAGACTAACATATTACTTAACTTTCAAACTCTGTTTAATAAAAAAAATTGTGATTGATCATCCTGTGAGTTGCAAATGTTATTATAAAGGAATCTATTTTGCTATTGGAATCTCTTGGTTTGGCACCATATTACATTCTTAGCCATGATCTGGGATCTTAAAATTAAATTATTTGTTTGCAAATAATCTTAAGTGAATTCCTTCTGTTTGCAAAATAGTCATTTATTTCACATAATATTGCTTTCCAGAAACTCTAGAAATATGGAAATGAAAATTATTGTATCATGGCTAGAGCAAAGTACCTGCATCTGTTTGTGCCATAAAGCTGCTGCTTACAACAAGAGTAGTGTTGAAGTAAAGTTTATTAGAGGACACTAGAGATCTTGGTAAAAGTTTACAGAGCTGTACAAGTTTGGCGCAATTTCAAATTTTCGTGCGAAGCGCTCTACAGCTCTGTTGCCAACCTAAATTACTGTCAGTCTGTACCACTTTTTAACTATCTGTGGGCAGATGTCATTTTACCAATACCCACCATTAGGCTAATTGCCAAAATAATTACTACGATAAGCAGAACTGCAAATATTAAATTTTAGTGCAGTTAAAGAAATGCTAGCTATTGGTTTAAATACCAATAAAGTATTTCATTCTATTAATAGAACTTTTAATAAATAAGAATAAACTTTTAATAAACTAATAAATTTAAAATAAAGATATTCCAATTAAATAATTCATTATCATTACTAACAAAAATAAGTAAATTATTATAACAATGACAATTACAGCTTTTAGCCAAAACCATCTGTCACCAAAGTTTGATTTTCTGAATCTGGTGCTTTTAAAACACTTGGGATACGCCCCCTTTGACGAACTGGCATGCATATACATTAAGTTAATAATTCAATTATGAATACAGAAGTGCCAGATTGGCAAAGTAAAATTTTAAGTATGTTTGTAATAAATGGTATAGGAGTATGCCGGTAAGGCATAGCAGAAAAAATATATAAATTTGAAAATAACGTACAAGTATTTTAAATGAATGATAAATATGGTGATAAGAAAAATTAAATAGAACCGTACTAGACTAAAACTTAAAAGCACTAAATATATAAATTTAAGTTTGTACTTGGGTAACAGTTATATACAAAATGCGCATGTCACATGATCACGTTACCTCATAAAATGAAAAGCACTGCATACATACGTAATCTGAATCATTAAGCCAGTTTGGCATACTTTATTGCACTCTTGCCGCATTTTATCGTCTGTACAGTTCTCTACTCTTTATTAAAAGTTTACAGAGCTGTACAGGTTTGGCGTGATTGTAAAATTTTGCACCAAGCGCTCTGCAGCTATGTTGTCAACCTAAATTACGTCACTACGCGCAATATATGGCTACTAATACCGATTTCGTTCGAACTTCAACTTAGAACTCGCACATTTTTTCGAATTCCAAATATCAAAATTTTGAATATTTCATTACAATTAAAAAGTTTTAAAACTCTAATAACTAGAAACAAAATTTTGAAAACTCGAATTTTAATATACTGTGTAAATGCGCTCATGCAAAAAACTTCATTGAAAAACTTAAAAAAAAGCTCAAAAGAAAAATTTTATTGTAGCGCTATCTACTGTAGTGACAACAATAAAAGAAAGCTAAATTTCTAACATTAAGAAATTTAATTTTTTATTTAAACTCAATTTTTAACATACCGAGCAAGGGCGCCCACCTTAAAATAACATCAGTATAACGCTATCTAGCATAGTGACAATCGAGCAATAATACTAAACTAACTTTAACAAATTGCATCTGTTATGCTAACTCGAATTTTAATTAACCGGGCATGTGACATCCACCTTAAAAAAATTTCGGTACGAAACAATTTGACACATTAACATTAAACACTCAATAAAGCTTCCTTAAAGATGTATTTACTTATGTAAACATGCATTTTTATAAATATTAGAATTTCTAATAATTGCTCTGAATGAAATTTTAATGAAAAATAAAATAACTCAACCTTCTGAGAAAAGAATGTGTTTGAGAGCTTCGAAGAAATCTTCTACTGCAATTTCATCATGCTTTCTCATCCATACATTCTCTGTGATGTATAAATCATACTGACCGGGCACATTAACACCCCGTACAGATCTTAAATTGGCCGACCAAATTAAAATTCAAAATAATATAACTTTAAAAAAATTCAAGCAATATAGTTTTTAGGATTTCAAAGCAATATTTTAAAAATTATAAACAATATATCTTACAAAAATTCGAGATAATTTAACTTTAAAAAAATTCGTGAAGTCCAATAAAGTAGCATATTCTTTAATTGTAAACAAATGAAATTACTCATTAAGCACAAGGGTTGCACACTAAACAAATTTCGCGCATGTCAAATGATCACCTTAAGTCATAAAACGAAAATCTCGTCATTTAAACGCATTCCTAACCGTTAAGCCAGTTTGGTGCACTTGTCAGTCTATACTACTTTTAAATATCTGTGGGCAGATGTCTTTTTACCAATACCCACCATTAGGCTAATTGCCAAAATAATTACCACGCTAAGCAGAGCTGCAAATATTATATTTTAATGCAGTTAAAGGAATGCTAGCTATTAGTTTAAATACCTAAAGTATTTCGTTCTATTAATAAGTAAGAAACTAATAACATGCCAATAATTAGACTTGCTTAAAAGTAACAAGTTTAATTTATTGATACTAAACAAAAATAATTACATAACATAAATTAAGTTTAAAATTTGAGAATAGATAAATATATTCTAATTAAATAATTCATTACTAACAAAAATAAGTAAAATTATAATACCGATGAACATAAAAGTTTCCAACCAAAACCATCAGACACCAGAGTTTGATTTTCTGAAATCAGTGTTTTTAAAACACCTGGGATACGCCCCTTTGACGAACTGGCATGCGTATACAGTAAGTTAATTTAATCATGAAATTCGAAATGCCAGATCGGCAAAGTAAAATTTTAAGTGTTTGTAATAAATGGTATAGGAGTATGCCGGTAAGGCATAGCAGAAAATAAAGTTGAAAATAATGCACAAGTATTTTAAATGTATGATAAATATGGTGATAAGAAAATTAAATATAGAACTGTACTAGACTAAAACTTAAAAGCACTGAATATATGAATTTAAGTTTGTACTAGGGTAACAATGCCCCCCCTCTTATCACCATCAACTCTAGATTTACAAGAGACTACTAACTCCGGTATCTGATTACAAAATATTCCATTGAAGATAACATATCCAAATTTTATAATTTAACATTATAAACATGTGCAACACTTTACACTTAGTTCAAATAAACATATCACATAAACATCTGTGAATTCATTAAGTTTACAACTTTATACAATATTCACATTTCCCTTGAAAAAGTTCATAAACAGCATGTTATATAAAACAATACTTTATTCACAACTATGGCTGTGTGTTGTGTATGTGATTAAAATAATACATTATAGTACATAATATGCATTCACACAATACATAAACATTCACACACGGGGCCCCGATACACAACATACAATGTACTCTAAATAATGCACACACACAATATTTTTATTTCAATTCAAATCAACCAAAATATTCCTAATAAATTAAAATTACAAAATGCAAAAAAAAACAACTTTGTTGTTTAATGATCAAAAAAAATACATGAATAAATATATTTCAATCATTTCTTAAAGATATTTGAAATGAACTTCTGCAGTTCAAATTTTGTTAGTGGCTTGGTGAAAGCATCAGCTAAGTTTAATTTACTTCGTACAAAACTGAGTTTAAATTTTTGTGTATTGTACATATCTCGAACGAAAAATAACTTCACATCTATATGTTTTGACCGATAGTTTTCAATTGGAGATTTTATAAAATCTATAGCAGCTTGATTATCCACAAACAAAATTGGGATTTCTGGTTCACTTGTTACAATACCTTTATCATGACACTCATTTAGTATACCACTGAACCAAACTATTTCTTTAGCAGCCTCGGTCATAGCAACAAACTCTGCTTCCATAGTTGATAAGGTGACACTTTTCTCTTTAAATGTACGCCAACTTATCGGAGAATTTCCTAGTAAAACGAGTTGACCTCCTAGAGACGTTCTGTCATCTCGGTTTGCAGCGAAATCTGCATCTGAATAAACTCTAATTTGGAATTGTTTACAAGAAAGTTTCAAGCAAAAATCTTCCGTGTTGATAACATAACCTAAAAGTCTTAATAAACCGTCCCAATGATTCATCCCTGGGTTGGACTGAAATTGGCTGAATATATTAACAGCATAAGCGATGTCAGGGCGAGTTCTATTAGCCAAAAAGGATAGACAGCCTAATACACTTCTATAGGGGTATTTTAGCATTTCTCTTTCTTCCTCCGCTGTAGAGGGACAGGAAGTTTTAGAATAAATTGAACCTTTAGATATGGGTAGTGATGAAATTGGTATTTTAAATCGTTGGAAACGCTCACATACGTCTTTAATGTATGAGCGTTGATGAATCAAGACACTACCATTTTCCTCACCGAACTCTACGCCTAAAAGGGTACGAGTCTTACCTAGTACTTTTATGTCAAAATGGTTTTTCAAATTATTAATAGTTTTATCGATTGTCCTTTGGTCTCTGCCAAATATAACAAAGTCATCAACATACAATATCAAAACTAAGTAATCTCCTAATAAATAAGCACAGTTACCCCACTGAAATTTACAAAAACCCATTTTTAACAAAACATTATGGATCTCATAGAACCATTGTCGACCACTTTGTCGTAATCCATATATAGCTCGATCTAAACGACAGAATTTTCTCTTTTGACTAGTTTCTTCAAAACCTGGAGGCTGTGTCATATAAATTCGCTCTTCCAAAGGGGCATAAAGGTAAGCTCCTGTTATATCACATTGAAGGTGGTACCAACCTTTACATGATACGAGCAACGAAAAGAAAAATCGGATTAAACTAAAGTTGACCACAGGGGAAAAAGTTTCATCATATGAGATACCCTTCTCCTGTTTATAACCCTGTGCTACTAGTCGAGATTTAAATCTTACAATTTTACCTGTATCATCTCTTTTTACGGTAAATACCCACCTACATCCAATAGGTGTGGTATTTTCTGGTAAGTCTTCCAAATGCCACACTCCCCGGTTCTTCATGATACAGAGTTCTTCTTTCATGGCATTTAACCACTCGTCCTTATATTCCGATTCAATTGCCTGCTTATAAGTCTTTGGTATAGGAATGCGATCTAGTCAGCTAGATATGCTAAGATTATTGGTGGTCCCATTATCTTCATTATCTGTTAAAACTGCATCACGACTGCTCAAAACAAGACCTTGTGTCCGATTTGTTCCTTTAAAATCAAATAAATTAGGATTGAAAACAATATTATTTTTACTGCAGTATTTTGCAACATCATTCAGAGATCTTAACCTTTCCTTCTTGCCTTCTTCATAATAATAGACATCTGTACGCGATCTATCTTTCCTCTGAATAGCCTTTCGTTCCCAGTTTACTAATCTAGGTTCTGATATAGGGCTAGGAATATCATCTATGGAGACTTCAGGATCACTGTCGTCACTTTCAGAATCACGAGGTACAATGTGGTATCCGATATCATCGTCACTTCCTACTTCATACTCATTGGAGACAGTCGAAATCCTGTTACTAGGGCCCAGCACTGCTCCACTTAAAGTGTCTTTGTACACAACTTTCTCATTAAAAGAAACATTAATAGTTTCAATTATTTTGTTTGTTCCTGGCATCCAAATCCGGTATCCTTTTGTACGAAATGCGTAACCAACGAGGAAACCTTTTCGGGATCTGGTATCTAGCTTTTTTCTATGTTGTCGGGGTACACCTATATATGCCACAGTACCAAAAGGCTTTAAGTGTTTGACAGAGGGTCTGGACCCTGAGAATAATTCACAAGGCGTCTTGTTCAGCTTATTGTGGCACACTCTATTCCAAGTATATGTAAAATATAGCATGGCTTCAGGCCAAAAACACTTAGGAAGACCAGATTCCTGCAGAACTGCTCTAGCACCACTTGCGACAGTTTGGTTATATCTTTCACTAACACCGTTTTGTTCCGGGGTGAATGTATTCGTTAATTCATGAGCGATCCCTTTTTCAGCAAAATAATTTTGTATCTGTCTATTCACAAATTCTGTCCCATTATCTGTTCTAAATGCCTTAACCTTCTTATTTAAAATATTTTCAACTCTGGTAATATATGTTTTAATTATACCAAAAACCTCAGATTTCTCAGACATAGGAAATAATGAAACTTTACGTGAATAATCATCAATTATGGTAATAAAATACCTTTCTCCCATTCTTCCTTTGATAGATTGAGGACCCCAAACATCAGCATATAATAGCTCTAACGGAGCCTTGGATCTCACTTCTCTCAGAGACTTAAATGAAACTCTTCGATATTTACTCATTTTACATGGTTCGCAAAAGACTGTCTTATCGCTTAAGAGTGGTAAGCCAATCATTCCCCCTTTCCTACTGGTATGTGAAATAGTGGACGTGCTGATATGTCCAAAACGTCTATGCCATAGTTCAAGAGCTTTGCTATCTTTTAAGTTTGTTGTAAATGAAACGTTTTTGTCAGCCTTAACTATACGGGGTGAAACTTGGTAAATACCTTCTTTTAATATTGCCTTAAAAACCATTTTCCCCCCTTTTTCTGAGACTTTCACTGCACTGTTACCGCCATGATACACAAAACCCTGAATATCTAGTTTTGGACCTGAAATAAGATTTCTCCGTAAATTTGGAGAGTACATTACATCATTTAATGTATACTTTTGTAAACCAAATAACAATTTAACAGTTCCTTTTCCCTCAATAGGAAAGTCAACACCGTCAATGGCAACTGATATCTTTTCATTGATTAAGGGTACAAAATTAATAAAGAGGTCTCTTTCTTTACAAAAGTGATGTGAAGCTGCTGTATCAAAAACCCAATTCACTCTTTCTTTAGTTTGATTAAATAAACTTGTAATAGAAAAGTTTGACTTACATGGCGAATGTCCGTCTTTGTTTGTCGAAGTGATGTTTCTAGATACAGTACCACGTTTATGTTTGTCCTTACACCTGGAGAAACGAGGCTGATTTTGATAAGTGGAATTTGAACTACGTGACTGGTTCCTTTCTGCCACAAAGTCAGATCTGGGTTCTCTGTACGGACCTTTGGACTCTGGATTGAAACGTCTGGTTTGGCTCCTACATTCTGGACTAGAACATCTAGAATGGCTCCTGTATTTTCGTCTAAAGCATCTGGATACTTTCAGTGGTTGTACTTTAAGAGGACATGAATTTCTATAATGCCCAGGCTCTTGACAACCATAACAGAGAATTTGTTTCTTCACAGACGTTACTGCACTAGCCTGCGTTAGAGAGTCTTTTCTCGTAACTGAAGACGAACCTCTTCTGCATTCAGGGCGTCTGTAATAGCTTTGTAGTTAAAGTTTTCATCCGGCCAACCAAGAATAACTTGCACTATTCTGTCGAAATGCATAGGAAGATATCTCAGAAGTTGAAAACTAGCATATTTTTCATTAAAAGTAGGATCTATAGTTTTCAATCTGTTGTAGACTTTTAATAATCTCGTTGAAAACATGAGAATACTTTCCTCAAGTAACATTTTAGTATCACATAATTCTGAAAATATAGTCATGTGATTTGCTCTGGTGTCTGGATGGAAGTATTTCATCAATGTTTCCCAAGCAACTACTGGATCTTCTATTCCATCTATTATACGTCGATGATCTTCATCAATATTCAAATATATTAGAGATAAAGCAACATTTTTGTTTTTGTTAAATTCCTTAAGACTTTTGAGATACGCAGTATCATTCAAATCTTCGAATGAACCAGTTTCAGTTTTTAATATCGGTGGAATGGGAGCTTTTTCAGCTCCTTTTACAACCTCCCACACATTTCTCTCCATCAGAATGAACTTTATGTCTGAAGTCCATGTCTCATAGTTTTGGTTGCTTAACTTATTAATTGCGTAAGTAGCCATGGTAAGAAAAATTAACAAAATCACAATTTATTTTTTTTCTTTTTTTTTGAGAAAAAGATTAATTTATAAAATTTGATTATTATTATTTTAAATTAAAAAATTTATATCAATATAGCCCCCCCATCTTAAAAAATCTAATACATTTTAAGATGAGTAAAAATTTGCTTAAAGTATTATGACTGACTAACTATCCCGAGATAAATTTCAAGATATTTAATACGTAACCTGAGCCCATAACCTATTTGTCAGTCTATACTACTTTTAAATATCTGTGGGCAGATGTCTTTTTACCAATACCCACCATTAGGCTAATTGCCAAAATAATTACCACGCTAAGCAGAGCTGCAAATATTATATTTTAATGCAGTTAAAGGAATGCTAGCTATTAGTTTAAATACCTAAAGTATTTCGTTCTATTAATAAGTAAGAAACTAATAACATGCCAATAATTAGACTTGCTTAAAAGTAACAAGTTTAATTTATTGATACTAAACAAAAATAATTACATAACATAAATTAAGTTTAAAATTTGAGAATAGATAAATATATTCCAATTAAATAATTCATTACTAACAAAAATAAGTAAAATTATAATACCGATGAACATAAAAGTTTCCAACCAAAACCATCAGACACCAGAGTTTGATTTTCTGAAATCAGTGTTTTTAAAACACCTGGGATACGCCCCTTTGACGAACTGGCATGCGTATACAGTAAGTTAATTTAATCATGAAATTCGAAATGCCAGATCGGCAAAGTAAAATTTTAAGTGTTTGTAATAAATGGTATAGGAGTATGCCGGTAAGGCATAGCAGAAAATAAAGTTGAAAATAATGCACAAGTATTTTAAATGTATGATAAATATGGTGATAAGAAAATTAAATATAGAACTGTACTAGACTAAAACTTAAAAGCACTGAATATATGAATTTAAGTTTGTACTAGGGTAACAGCACTTTATTGCACGCTTGGCGCATTTTACCCTCTGTACAGTTTTCTACTCTTTAGCGATCCTATATATTCAACAAATGGTATAGAATAAACAAACTTTACTTCCAAAATTTAATAAGTTTTAATGCATGTAAAATGTTATCTAAGTATAAAATAATCAACATTGCAGTGATATTCTAAGCAACAGCAAAAATCAAGAAATTAAATGTCACATTCTGACCATCACATAAATTAGCTATTCAAGAACAATAAGATAACAATAATTCCAAACATATACATTAATATTTTTATTGTGTGACAGCTGTAGATCAATGTTTATCATTATTTTAAAATTAAAAATATGAAATCCATTTTAATTTTGAAATAAAAAATAGAATTTGCTTTTATTTTAAATAAAATGTTTCACATTTTGCATTTTTATTTGAAATTAAATAAAACATAAAATCTATAAATTTGTTTATATCAAATCTTAAAATTCTTTTGAACTACTTGACTCATCTAATTCTCTTATAATTTGTTGTGAAACTTTTATTTTTTATAGTGTTTAGCTATCTCAACTGCTGAATGCTGTTTGTTAGCCATTTGTATGCTTTCCACATCTTTGCAATCTATGAAGACTTTGTTCATATGGACCTAGTAGTGTATCACCCCCTATTGGCAATCATTGTTGCCAAGTGGCTTTTCATTGCCAAGTGGCGACGAAAATGTTGCTACTCAGAGTAGACACCCATCGTTGTAAGAAACCCTGGTTTTCCCCAATTTTGAATTACTAGGCCTAACACTACATAAGAAAACAATAATAACAACCATATAAATAAACCAGAATTCCCCCCCCCTCTTTGATATAAATTGCTCAGCCATACAGTGTATAAGAAAACGGTAATCATAATAAGAATTGATTAAAGATTCTATTAAAAAATATTACAGAATTAAAATAAAAAGGAAATAAAGTAGCAAAATTAATTACATCTAGTTAAAAATAAAGAAAATAATGAATTTCAGTGATTTAAGATCGAATTTTACAAATCATTACTACATAAAAGTAGGCAAATCTAGAATAATTCTATAATTTTGTTTATTATTGGAAATTTAAATACTTACTGTACAATTTTAGGAATTCTATGCCTGCAGAAAATTAATTAAAATAAAATTCTTACTTTAATTTTTCGTCTGGCGCTCTATATTCGCAGCAAAATCCAATATGAATAAAAAAAGTAGAGTTTAATTTCTGGTGCAATATCCATAGTGAAATACAAAACGAATATAGAAGAGAGTAATGAAATTCTGACTCTATATCCACAGTGAAATAAAAATTGTCAACTTAAAAAACAATATTTATATTCCACACTACATCCGAAGTGAAATAAAAAATAAATATGATAAAACAGTATTTGAATTGCCGCTCTTTACATCCGATAAAAAACCAACAACTACATCAAAACGAATAGCTGCATGCAAATTGAAAAAGGCAAAATATTCAAATTGTGCTTAAAAGTAAAAAAAACTAGAAATGAAACCAAAAATACTGTTACCACTGAAAAAAAACGTTTATATATGACGTAAAAATGATGTAAAACATAAGAAAAACAAAAACTGGCAACTACAAAATCTGAGAAGTAGCAGAAACTGAATTTGGTGACACTGTAATAAAAACAAAAACTCAAATTGGCAGCACTGCAATCAAAACAAAGTCCGCTAGATTTGGAAAGTACTTAGAGGGGGATATCATATTTACACCGTTACATTTTTTAAGTAAACACTGGAATCACAATCCCGAGGTACCCAGTGATCTGTCCTCTTTTTTCTTTTCTTCTCTTCTCTACTCTTCTTCTTTTGTTGTGGTTGCTTCATAAGAGGTTGAGAGCTTAAATTAAATATCTATCATCGCTTTGTTGCTATTAGATGCTCTTGAGAACTAATCTTGTGCCATAAAACCCAACCAACTAATGTTTAGGGAACTAAATTATGCACGTGTTAGCAGGGCATGGTGACCAGTGTCCCTGAAAAGTGTCCTGGTAATTGAGTCCCCCAGAGACCAACACATTTGCTCTCTGCTTCAAATAAACAGGAGGTGTGCTTTGGTCCTCAGCACATCAATCGGCTTTATGGATCAAGCGACTGGACCAACCTAGCGATTGGTACATCTACTGGTTGGGTGGAGGTCATATCCATGTCATGTACTGTAAGCTTATAGAACCTAGCTAGCACTGGTGCAGGTGGTCTGCACCTTCTTGTTGCACTCAGTGGTGCGGTTAGGTCCCAAAGTTTTACTAAATATTTGGAGAATAAAATATTTCATCTTTGCCACAGGAATAAATAAATAAAAATATTTTCAAGTTTTTCATAATTAAGAGAAAGGAGGGAAGTTTTGAATGGTTTATGGATCAAACAATTGAAATGACTTGTCAAGGGTGGAGGCCTTCTCAGCAATGTACTGTGAGCATATAGGACTTTGCTAGCACTTGTGCAGCTGGTCTGCATCCCTGTGTTGGGCTTGGTGGTGGATGGTGCTGTCAAATTCCAAAATTTTATACATTTGTAATGGATAAAATTTATTATTTAATTCTCCCACTGGAGCATTTTTTTAGGAAAAATAATGCTTAATTTTTCATTATTTGGAGAAACGGATGTACATTTTAAAATATATCTTCTTTCCTAATTCATAAATTAATATTGGTAAGAGTAGGAGAGGTGAGAGGAATATATAAATTGTGGTCTGAAGATATTCTTGTAGAAGTTGCATTAGACACCCAAGCAGTTGCAATTGTAAAAATACATCAGCTTGGTAGTATGAATAACCATTTCTCCTCATGATAACCTTCATTTCTCTTGTGGGGTCACTTTTGCAAGGGATCTATTATATATGCCAATAAATAGGATCCTCAAAAACTTTATAAGAACAGAAGGTCTATGTTATAAAGCATACTATTCTCAGAAGAGATGGTAAGATCATTGACATAAAGCATCTTGTTCTGACATTTTCAATGACATACCTTTTACAATATATAAATCCTGTTTATATGCATTTAACCATTAAGCTTTTCATTCCAATTCATTTGTGCTTTTTCTAGTGTCAATGTTTTGCTCATTCTAAAATGAAATGTAGAGGTAAACTGGCATGTGTGTGTATGTGTGCTTATTGCACTGAAATTGGCCATGATAATTTAAATTGCAAAGAGAAAGAGGCGTGTATCAATTGCAAGTGTAACCTTCTCTCCTATTCTTTAAATTGCCATACATTGTTCATACTGGAAAAAGAGATGACTTTGACTAAGGTTTAAAATAAATGTGTTTCTACCCTGAGCCAAAAGAATGTTTACTTCTCATATACCTAAATTAATTGTCACTTAATTAACCAATGCAAAAAAGATAAAAAAGAAAAACCTACTACTAAAGCTTGCAGTACACAGACCAAAGTCTCAACTCTTTCCATGATCAAACTTCTGCTTGCAAGATTACCCCCTGTTAAAAATACATAAAAGCCAAAATCAATTTATTATTTCAGAAGAGCTCCATTAAAACTTAAGGCTTTTAAAGTAAAATCTACTTTGGAGGGTTCTCTTAGGCTCTCCATATCCATTCGTAAAGCCTTATCTCTGGAAGGTAATATTGTATCCTTACACCTCTCATCCGATGACAACATATCGTTTAAAGAGTTAACAGATGTCATGTCTGGGAAAGCTTTTTAAATTAAACAATAACATCCTTTGTTTCTTAAAACTGCCATAGTTTGTGTTCACATTTTGATGACATTAAATACTTAATTTCAGCTTATAACTTTGCATTTTGTTGCACTTGAAGAAATATTCCTGAAATTTAGTAATAGTTTTTTATGCGTTATTTTTAAATGCTTTCGAAAATACTGTGGTGATGATGGTACAGTCTTTGAAGGTGTTTGCATATTAACATCCAATTCCCTAGTACTATCCATTTACTCTACAGACTGTTACTGTGAACATGTTTACAATATGTTTGACTACAGTCTGTAGTTTGTATTTACCACCAAATGATGTCAAACACAAAGAGGAACTGGATGTATTAATCAATCAGCTACCCATACAATTTTTGTTGACATACTGTGACTTTAATATCTATAATTCTTTGTGGAGAAATGATTATGCAAATCTTCGCAATCATCAGATAGAACTATTTATTTCTGATAATCGTCTCTGTCTGATTAATACTGATGAAAACACCTATCTCCATATTGCCACTTGAACTTTTCATTCCCTCAATCTCACCATCTGTTCTCCTTTACTTCTGCCATTTTTAAATTTAATGGAAACGATCTGCATAAAAATGATCTTCTTCCTCTCGTCATTTTTTAGATGGCTAATAGTAATATGCCACAATACCTTCCTACTTATGTGTACAATTCAGCATATTGTAAGCTATTTTCGCAGTTGTTGATAATGAAATGATTTCGTTGGAGGATATTAATGATACCATTTGCAAAGTCACTGAAACTATTATCAACGCATCTGATTCATTAATACTTAAGCCTTCCCTTACACCACACAGGGTTTGCAAATCATAGTAGAATAATAGATGTCAAAACACCGATAAGAAACAGTGGAGTTTATAGGGGTTATTTCGGAAGTACCTTATAATGGAGAATCTTGTTTTTAAAAGAGCAAAAGCAATAACTCATCATTGAAGTCAGAAGGAATCTTGGTCTCGTTGCATATCTTCAATTATGTCTTCAACATCCAGTAAGCATTTGTGGAGAAATGTAAAGCAACCAATGGAATATATTCATAATTTCTTTTCCATTTTGAAAACTGGATCTGCTGTATACTCTTTTCCAAAGTACATAGCCAATGTCCTTGGTGAAACATTTGCTTGTTTCTCAAACTCCAACTCTTTTTAGTCCTTTAGAATGTTTTAAGGACTAAGAGTCATGCTGAGTGAATCCCTTTCAACCATAGATATGCCTTACCTTTCAACTGAGAATTTAGGATATTAGAGTAAAAGAAAATATTATAGTAGGCCAATAATACCATTGCTGGACCTTAGGAATCAGTTATCATGTTTAGCTATTCTTCAAAATTTATATCCAAACTCCTTGTCAAATTTACTGCTTTAGTTTTTTTGCTTAGCTTTCAATAGGATCTGATCTGTAGATAAATTTCCATCACTTTGGAATCAAGCAATAGGGATTTTCGTCCTCAATCTTGGTAAAGATCTCTGAGATCCTTCACATTATTGACCAATAGCTATGATGTGTTGCTTATGTAAGACTCTTAGATATATGGCCAATTCTCATTTCATATGTCTAGAAAAAATGAATCTATTCCTATTAATCAGAGTGGTTTCCATTATTCCATTCTTAACAACGTAACATGTCTGGAAACCCAAATCCACAATGTTTTTGAGCTTAAACATCACCTAATTTCTGTTTTTTTCAACATAGAAGGGGCATATGACCAGGCATGATATTATGAAATTCTCCTTTCATTACTTGTTTTTGCTTTCGCAGTAGTCTTACGATGTTCTTGAAAAAATTTTACATTCTTGGGTTTTTAAAGTTTACATAGAAAGATTTTTTATTACTATTTTAATCGAGCTTAGTCTGTATATTAAGGTTGTATTTTGAATGTCATCCTCTTTTTTTATCGTTCATCTTAGCAATATCCTTCATAAATTACCACCCTCTTTTTATGGTATGTTGATGACTTGCAAATATTTTATGAAGAGTCAAATATGCATTTAATTGAAAGACAGAAACAATTATTAATAAACTTTTTGTGGACTTTGGTTTTTGGGGTAATCTTACAATATTCCTGCAAAAAGTTTTTATGCTCCTGTGTTTTTATAATTCTTATTGCAACAATTTATTTTAATTACAAGCTGAGAATGTACTTCAAGGTTATATTTTGAGTGCCTTTTTATCTTTCATCTTAGAATTATTCTACATGAACTATCACCTTCAGTTTATGGTACATTGTATGTTGATGACATGCAAATATCTTGTGAAGGATCAAAAATGCATTTGAATAAAAATTTGATTATAAACAGTTATTAATAAGGTTTTTGCATGGTCTGCTGAGAATATCCATACTCTTTCTCCTGTCAAGAGTAGTTGTGTCCAGTTCTGCTGGAAAACTAGTACAGTCATCCCTCGTTTTTCGCAGTTAATGAGAACTTGAACCTTCCACGAAAATTGAAAAACCGCGAAGTAGGATTTGCCCCTAGGAGTATTTGAGTATGCGGGTATACGAATGTTTTATATATGTAAACAGTATTTACATTTACACATTTAAGACAAAAATTACAACAGTCTTAAACATGTCAGTACTTATTAATAAGGTTAATTACAAAACCTTATACAGTAATGAACATTATTTTCCTTCAATATTCCTCTGTACAAGAACATAACCCCATCAATACAATTGCTGAACTCGGCAACTTGAATCATATTGTCGTCAGTGTCTTGATCAAAATTTTGCATCGCTTTTGCCATGTTGCACAGTTGTTGCAGATTCTCCAGGGTAAGGCCAAGTTTTTCAGTTTATTCGTTTTCTTACTCACTTACTGACTTCGTCATCTCGGGGAAGTCTTTATCGGTCAGTAGCACCAAGTAGCAATCAATAAGGGCACTGATGTCTTC
This sequence comes from Latrodectus hesperus, assembly GCA_037975125.1. NCBI lineage: Eukaryota > Metazoa > Arthropoda > Arachnida > Araneae > Theridiidae > Latrodectus > Latrodectus hesperus. The sequence continues at coordinate 40,830,563 of CM075853.1, forward strand.
TTTTGTCATGTCAACAAATCCTTCATTCCTTATGATGTGAGCTTGCCTCATCGTACTTTCATTGGTCGATTTCTCACCGAAAACCAATCACGCAACTTTGTGACAGACCGTGGCATGTACTCTGAATCAATTCCTCTCTTCTTAATGGGTTTGCACGGTACTGGGCACCTCTTCTTGATAGCATTTTGTGCTCTAGCTTCAAGCGCATGAACTCTTAGTTCCAATAAATTTCGTCACCCACTTCATAAAGTCAGACAAACCCTTTATGGAGCTAAGATATAACTCTTTTGTATTGATGATTCCTAAAGTATTAGAACGAATGGAGGCTAGAGCATCACACTCAAAAATGATGTGATGCGACGACTCATTATCCTTTAGAAATTTCCTACAATTAGGGTCTTGAACAAGTCCCACAGTATGGAGATGTTTCCTGAAATGATAATGTCCCTTGATGAAGCCTACGATGGTACATATCTTCACCCTTATAACTTAGAATTTCAGAGCTACATTCGCCGATGATCTAGCGATCATACTTTTGGCATGCTTTTGACCAGAAGTGTTAAACCAAAATTTAGTGTTACCCTACTACAAAATTAAATTTGTATATTCAGTGCTTTTTAAGTTTTAGTCTTGTACGGTTCAATTTAATTTTCTTATCACCATATTTATCATTCATTTAAAATACTTGTGCTTTATTTTCAACTTTATTTTTTTCTGCTGTGCCTTACCGGCATACTCTTATATCATTTATTACAAACACACTTAAAATTTTACTTTGCCGATCTGGCATTTCTATATTCATGATTGAATTACTAACTTACTGTATACACATGCTAGTTTTTCAAAGGGGGCATATCCCAGGTGTTTTAAAAGCACTGAATTCAGAAAATCAAACGCTGGTGTCTGATAGTTTTGGTTGAAAACTGTTATGTTCATCGGTATTATAATTTTATTTATTTTTTTGTTAGTAATGATAATGAATTATTCAATTGGAATATCTTTATTCTTAAATTTTAAACTGAATTTATGCTATGTAATTATTTTATGTTTAGTATCAATAAATTAAACTTACTATTTTTAAACAAGCCTAATTATTGGCATGTATCTTATTTATTAAAGGTTCTATTGATAGAATGAAATACTTTATAGGTATTTAAACTAATAGCTAGCGTTTCTTTAACTGCATTAAAATTTAATATTTGCAGCTCAGCAGTGGCATACTTCCCAAGGCCGCTTAAGAAGTTGACACTTGTTAATACCCCATGCATTCCAAGTCCAGAGAGATTATTCTTTCTTGATTCATCCGTAAACCAGATGAAATCATAGTTATCCAAACTGATCATGTTCTCACTCCATTCATCCCTGGTTGGAAAAACAACCTCAAAAGGTCTGTCGAACACATAGTATTTTTCAATGGTCTCAGAAAGCATCATAAGAATAGGATCCTTTAAAATTTTGGTGACTCTGGAATGACCTATAGCCAAAGGCTTGTCATACCATTGCTTTTGCAACATCATTCTATATGCAGTCATTCTTGCAGTACTGCAATGAAGATGCCTAAAGGAGTCAGATCTAAAATAATCTCTAAAGCTCTGGTGGACATAGAGGACATAGCTCATGTGATACACAGGCAGGCTAGTCTTTGCAGACTTCCTAGTCTGTCCTTCACAGTTACTTTTTTGGCCTTGTACCACTAGATAATAGTGGCATAAGTAATAATAGGTCTGATAATAGCAGTGTGCATCCAAAACATCAGTTTCAGTTGGAGACCTCAGTTTTTACCAAGCAATCTTCTACGTGTCATAATACAACATTTAGCTTGGTTAATCTTGAACTCAACATGCTTATTCCAGGTTAGTTTTTGGTCAAGAAATAGGCCTAAATACTTCACCTCAGTAGCAACATTGATGGGAATGCCAAAAAGTTTAGGGATAGTAAAACCATCCCATTTCCTTTTGCGTGTAAAAAGTACAAGATTGGTCTCCTGAGGACTTACCGTCAGATGCCTCTCTTTGCACCACTTACTAACATAACTTAAGGCACTTTGCATTAGTTGAGAAGTTCTATTGAAATCCTTACCAAGGATAAGGATTACAGTCATCCGCATACCCTTGAGTGTAGTAGCCCATATCATTAAGATATTCAATGAGACTATTAACTACTAGGTTCCAAAGTAAAGGCGACAAGACACTTTGTGGGCAACCTTTAGTAATCTTCTTTTTAAATGAGTCATCAAAGATGTTCATTTGAATAACTATCCATGAGTGTGTCTCAATCCATTTAACAAAAATGCAATTAATCCCTATAGCTCGTAGAGCATTAACTATGGATAGATGTGAAATATTATCAAAAGCTCCTTGGATGTCTAGGAAAGCAGCTAAGGCTATTTCCTTCCTATCCAAAGAGTCTTCAACCTTGGAGACAAGCTGATGTATGGCTGTCTCAGTAGACTTACCTGGTTGATAAGCAATTTGGAGGTCATATAAAGGACAATTTTACTACATAAGTAATCCCTAACAAGCCTATCAGTAATTTTTTTCATAATCTTCAAGAAGAAAGGGGAAAAGCTAATTGGTTTGAAGGACCTAGCCTGGTCATAAGAACCTTTCCCAGGCTTAGGAATGAAAACAATCCTGATCCTCTGCCAAAGCTTTGAATTATATCCTATGGCTAGACTATCCCTATACATTCTTGTCAGCACCAGGATTATAAACTCATCAGCCTTTTGGATCATGATGGGCATTATTCCATAAGGACCAGGACTCTTGAGTGACTTAAAGGTGGAAATGGCCCACCTTACATTATTATAATTGATGATATTCTTAGCATATGTCCAACGACTCCTATTGACTCTAATTAAAGAGCCAATGAAGTGCTGACCATCATTGCTATTAATATCTCTAGCTCCTGGAAAATGTGTTTTGGTTAAAACTTCCATAATTGCTTTCCCAGTATAAGCGAACCTGCCATCCTCGTCCTTTAAGGTGCCAACCAATATAGGTTCATCTCTTCTAAAGACCATATTTCTTATTCACCATATTTCTTAGCTCTATTAAAGAATTTCCTTACCTTTGCCCTTTCAGCAACCAGAGAGTCATTTCACCAAACACATTGGGGTTTAGCTCTCCTAATGCAAACAGGGTAATTGTTAAAAGATTCTAGAATATTCATTTGCAGATATTCTGCTGTGATTTCTAGATCATAATTATCTCTTAAGGTTTGGATCCCAACTCAGTAAGCCTCACAAGTTCCTCCTGAAACTTTTTCCACTCGGTCCTCATGGTGTCTCTGAACTGTCGATCAACATTTATATTATAGATAAGCTCAACAAGGATATTCTGATGGTCTGAACCAGACAGTCTACCATCCACAATCTAACTCTTGATATTCTTACTAATGAGCTGAGTAGCGACGGTGATATTGATCATTTCAACTCTATTAGAAGTAATAAAAGTTGGTTCATTGCCCTTATTTAGAACATCTAAATTATTTAGAATAAATTCTAAAAGGCACTCACCCCTTTTGTTTGTGTCTGAACTTCCCCAGACACCATTGTGAGCATTGCAGTCTAATCCCGAGATTGCCTGCAAGTTGTTCTCTGCACAAAAATGAAGAAGTTTTTGCAGAGTTTCACCAGGTGGAGATTCTCTTCATAGGGCAGATATACAGAACCGAAAACAACTTCACAAACAACATTCGCCGTGTCGAGTCTAACTTTCGTAGCTGTTAAGTCTATTGATAAATTCAAAGGGAGGTAAAATAACTTTCTTTGTTTGACAAGCAGATATTTTTCTCTCTCGCTCATCAACTAAAACAAAGCTCCTTTCCGCAATGCGATTGCCGACGTGTTTGTTTTTTTTTTTTTTTTTTTTCATTTTTATTTTTTGATGAATTATTTTGGAATAACCCGCAAAGCACTGGAGCTACAAAACATGAATCGCAAAGTGGCAAAAGAACACTGTATTCCCAAAGATCCATTGTTGTCTATCAACAACACAACTATACCAGTGGTCAACGAGATAAAATTTCTTAGCTTAATATTTGATTCAAAAGTAACCTTCCTTCTGCACGTATTTCTTACTTATGCATATATAGGTTTTAAAAAGTTAGAAATAAAGCATTAAAAAGAATTTATTTAAATAAGTTTTGGTGCTGCTTGTCCTTATTTGGACCTTGTGCCTCAAAACCCAACCAACTAATGTAAAACTAACATTTAAAGTTGACTCCTTAATGCTAAAAACATTTGTGGTGGAAAGTCAATTTAGGAACAGTTGAAGACTAGAGCATTAGCTATTAAGCTGCCTCCTTATTATATAATTACGTGTGTTAGTCAAGAAAACATAAAATTTGCTTATTTAAATTAAAAGAATAATTAGATTAACAAATTTCTGATTGTATTTGTATACAGCAGTTTTGTGTTGCCTTGTTAATCTAAATATATCATTAAATTACCCATGTTTAATTTTTTAAATAATCTTAATTTATTTATATTTTGTGCTATACAGATCTTTATAACAAATAAAATATTTGCCATTGAATGTTTAAAAAAAAACTCTTCTTTTTTACTTCCCCTGCTCTGTTTCTAAGTATGAACAATTATTTTCATTATAGTTTGTACATGAAGTGGAAAATATTCATTTTTAATATTTCATGTACCAATCAATATAAGATTAAGTCTGAAATTACTTCCTTTATACTAGGCAAATGTGTAATCCTATTGCTTTATTTGATGCTCCAGTTGTAAAAGGATGCTTGCCAGACTTTCAACCAATTAAAGTAGGTAATTTTTAAATTTTCAAATTTTTTACCGAAATATTTTCTCAAATAGGCATTTTAGAGATTAGTTCTGTTATTGTAGTATAATAATTGGAACTGTGCCTAAATAATATCGTTTTTATTTATATATTTATGAAATTCTCAGTTTGCTGGAATTATTAACATATTTTAATTTCATATCCCTGAAAATGTTATGTAGTCAAATGATTCTTGATTAATGCTGATGGTAATGTTCTAGTGTGTTGTAGATTTCATGTGGCTTTAGATTTGAGTTCTGTACAAATTTTCTAGGCAAGTCACAGATAGCTATTTTATTGCACATGTTATTTTTACATCACTTAGACAAAGTTCTCTGAGGAAAGTTTTCCAAATATTTGTCTGTACATTATGACTATTATATATATATATATATATATATATATATATATATATATATATATATATATATATATATATATATATATATATATATATATATATATATATATATATATATATATAGCTATCTGACAATATTATAGTTGTTTGAATATGCAAAATCCATGAATTGCATATTCAATCAGAAAAAATATTTCAGAATGATAATGTACTACATTATTTGTGGTAAATTGGGATTTGTTGAAAGTTTTAAATGATCCCAATAAGTGATTTAATCTGCTACATTTTTAGACATAAATCTCTTCCTTCATACACATGAATCATTGAAAGGTAGTTTAAGCTTATAATCTTGTATATTTATGCAATTGTGAGAAACATCCTGGCTGAATGTTTCCAGGGGATTTTTTACAGTGTATTGATTAATATATATCATATTGCTACACTTCCTTAGCAAAAAAAGGATGTTTTTCACAATATAGGGAGAAACATTCTTAATTTTTAGAAGAGAAATAACTCTTAATTTTTAAACATTTATCTTAGAGTTCCAGAAAAGTTATATATGTATATATATACTTGCTTTTAAATTTTAAAAATTGTATTTGTATAAAAATATGTTTATTATTTTAAAAATCATTAAAATCAAAGATTTTTGTGAAAAATTATTAGTATCTACAAAAATAAATGATTAGTGTGTTCTAACTAAGATTATTTAAAAAATAGCCATTTTATTGTTTGTCTTAAGAAAAGAGAAGGTCTAGTAATGTGCATGAATCTTAATATTGGTCAATTGATATTTTATATTAATTAATAATATAATTAGCTTGTTATTTAATGAAAAATTATGACTTGATTATAAAAACTTGGACGTATATTTCAAGTTTAAGTTATTGTGATTTATATCAATTATATATTTTATAGTTTATATTTAATAATAAGAAAAAATTATTTGATCATTTCTTTCTTTTTTCTTAAAGCTTACATTGGAATCAGAAGTGAGAAATTGTCAATATCTCATTATTTGGACTGATGGTGATAGGGAAGGAGAAAATATTGGGTTTGAAATTATTGAAGTTTGTACAAAAGGTTTGAAATCGTTTCATGAATTTGTGTATTAAGTGCATATTTAAAATTTTTATTTTGATATTAGTATATAAGAAAATAAATGCCATTTTATTGCTATTTATGTGTAGTAAAAAAATTAAAAATTTGACAACACTGCTTTGCATGGCAAACAGTCTAATGCTTTTGTATATTTTAATAACTTACGTAATTTGCCATCTGGGAGGACTTTCCATAAATAGTTAACCTTATTCATAGTTTGATAGTAAGGAAACCAGGAGAACCATTAATCTCCAACCCTGACGGACATGAATTGTAGAAGTGCAATATCATCTCCTATTGCTTAGTGAGAGTTATTTTTGACTTCTGGATCTTTTGTTCTGAAGACTGGTCATGTAATGTTATGGTGAGTCTGGGACTATTACTTTGACATCATAGCCATAAACTATTGTAGGACTGCATTAATAGCCTTTGGCTGTAGTAAAAATTTTGTCCATCGGTTTGTTTTATTTTGGGAGGACTTTTTCATAGTTTACCCATATTTATATGTTGCCAGTGGAAGAAACCTAGAAAACTGCCAAGCATTCATCTCAACATGCATGCAGAAGACAGAAACGCAACATCTGTCATCCATTATATAACAGGCTAGGACTAAACCTGGTATCATTTGCTCTGATGAGTGTTGTACTGCCACTAGGCAATGGTGAGTCCTATAAGAGTTACTTAAAAAATGTGTTGTATAGCAGGAACAAATGCTGTAAAATTAAAAGTGTTATTTTTAGCTAAGAAATCTAATAGTAAAATTGTTTATTTTATTCAATATTTTTATGTTATGAACTCAGCTGAAAATTTCAATATTCATATTTTTAAATCGATATTTTTGTGATTGATATAATTAAACATCAAAAAAATTATGGCATATTTTCATTCTATTTTTATTCTTTTATTCTCAATTGATAAAGATGGTTTCAAAATAGAAACAAATAAATAAAAAAATTATTGAGTTATTTAAAAATTACTGCTACTCAAAAGAAAATGTTTTCATGTTTTTATTGTTAAATTGTGTGTGTGTATATAATGAAATAATATAAAATACCATTTTAAAAAACGGGAAAATCATCTCTTGAGTATTGAGTAGTAATGATTTTTATTATTTTATATATATTATCGGTATTATATTTTATTTTTTTTAAATGCAGTTTTTTAAAAATTTACCTTAATTTTCAGTTAAACCAAATATCCACGTATTTCGAGCACGGTTTTCAGAAATCACACATCAAGCTATTACCCGAGCATGTACTAATTTAGTTTTACCTGATCAGCGTATGAATGATGCTGTGAATGTTCGTATTGAACTTGATCTTAGAATAGGTAATTTTTCATTTTATGTTTACAGAAGTAATTTATAAATTCATATTTCATATAAATTATTTAATAATATATTCAGATATAAGTTTAAGATTTTTTTTAACATTATATCTATCATTTTTTTAACATTATATCTATCATTTTACAATGCATTTTATTTGTAATACTTATTAACAAAGTTTGTAGAATTTCTGGAAACTATTAAAATTTTGAGTTGATTTTTGGAAAATGGTGAATAATTCCTGTAAATTATCTTTAGATATTTTCTCTGGCTAAAATATTATAAATTTTGCAAATTTATTTTTATTTACTTGTTTATTTACCTGTTGAATATAACTGCACTGGATTGAATGTTAGTATATGTAACAAGGTGGATATTTCAATGATAGATGATGTTTGGGAGGGCGATAATATATGTGACCTAGGCCTCATTCTATGAATTAGTATGGATGCCAGGTGAGCCTCCAGAGTGGATTGCTGCTCCAGAATGGATTCATTCGATAATTTCATTCTGTGCAATTCATCTGCAGTTTTAGTTACCATTGAAACATATGCTTTGTTTTATTTTTGCTAATTTTATTGTAAATGGTTGTGCATATGAAAATGTTATTTTGTCACAATTTAAAAGTTAATTAAATGTTATTTGAATGCTATAATTTTGTAAAGTTATCTAATTTGTAAATTATATTTTTTAAAGTTATATTCAAAATAATATTTTTTATTTGGAAAATGACAGAAATTGTTTAAGTATTTATACTTTTGTTATTCTGTTTAATTTGCTATTTTATGTTGTCAATTAGGCTTAATTTATTAAGTATAGTGTAAAAATATTTCCTTCTTGAATTTAATTTCTCAATTGATTAAAATTAGAATATTGTGTTATTTCAAAATGGACGCCTGTGCGTGGTTAACTAGAAACTTGAATCTTTATAAAAATATATGTTATAAATGTTACTGATATAAATTTATAGCACACTTGTTAATACCTGCTTGGTTTTGATAAATATAGTGTACTTTTAAAGTGTTTGTATTCTTTTGATTAATTAAAAGAAAATTAAATGAAATGATCAGCATTATATTTTACTGACGGTTTAGGAATAATAGTATTGGCTTTTAGTGATTTATATTTGTTATATATATATTTTGTTAAATATATGTGCTGTTAAGTTTGTTATAGATGTCATCTACTAAGAGGGTGTTTAATGGGTGCTTTACCAATTGTTCAAAATATCACATGTTTAATTGATTTATTATCAAAATTTGTTTTTGTACAGCTCTTAAGATAATAGTAAATTAGCTAAAAGAAGGTTATGTAAGCAAATGTGAAAATTCTAAAAATATTCATTATTACAAACAAAATTTTAATAATTAATGTAAAAAATTTTGCTCACATAAAGGATGTTGTTTCTATTGTAGTTAAGCTTATTTAATATTGTGATAATTGTTAATTTTAAATTAAAAATAGTCTTATTATTTTTAGCATGCATTTATTGTTATCAGTTGAAAAATAACATGGGTAAATAATTATAGATATATTTGATCAGAAATGATTTATTCAAGATTTGAAAGTAATATTTATCCAAGATTTGAAAATCAGTATCTTCCACAAAAATCTTTTGACTAAAATTTTCACTAGTTATTTTTTAATGTGAAAAAAAAAATGTTTTGAAGTTTCACAAATATTTTTCTAAGGGACAATATTATCTATTGTTTACCTTTATCAAGGAAATAAAACCATTATTAATTTTCTTTATACTTTAATAAAAGGAAGAAAAGAAAAACTAAAATTTGCTTCAATAGATAAAATAAATTGATCAAAGAAACAGAATTTGTTGGTTAGAATTATTTTTTAGGTTCTGTTGGCTGCATTTATGTCTTATAAATGATAAATAAATAACTTGTGCATATGTATTGTTAATTTTTTTTATTAAATTGTATATTTGGTTATTAAAAATAGATTTAATTTTTGTTGAATATATATACCCATGGAAATATAAATGAGTACATTCAAATGTAAATGAAAAGATAAACACTGTTGAGCTTTTTAAAATTCTATTGTAAATTATTGATATAAAAACTATTTTTAGTAAAGTATTTGATATATTAAAAGAAATATTTGTTGTAACATGTAAAAACTTAATGTTTTTACTTGAAATAATTATTTTGAAATTTGCTATTGGTTTATCTAAAAATGTGTAGAATCTAAAAATAATTTTACTGTTTTTGTGCATATTATGTAAATGGAACTAAATTCTGCAGTTTAATAACTATATTAGTAACATTGTATTATTAATATTATTGACATTATAATAAAATATTTTATTAGTAATTAATATGGTAATTTAAGCAAGAGTTAACAGATTTTAACTGCTGGAATATTTATATTTCCCTTAAATGAATAACTTTTTTTTCAGCTATGTTATTCTCTTAGTAAGAAAATGCAAAATTTGGAATGTAATTTAGCTCATTTTGATCAAACCATTAATGCACACATATAAATTTTATTGTATTATATACAGTGAATATAAATATTTGTTCATTTATTTTAATACTTAAAGCTTGATTGCATACTAGTTGCAATAATTTAATGAGTTTTCAATAACATTTTCTATTTTGTAAAGTCATTGGGGTTATTAAAAATTATATTTATCATTTTAAAATCTTTTTAATTAATATTATAGTATTAATAATATCTATTTGAAAGAGGTATATTCTTCAATTTTTATTTCTCACATAATCTTTTAGGGGCAGCTTTTACTAGATTTCAAACTTTAAGGCTGAGAAAAGTATTTCCTCAAGTTCTTAGTGACCAACTTATTAGCTATGGCAGCTGTCAGTTCCCTACATTAGGTTTTGTTGTTGAAAGATATAAACAAGTTCAGGCTTTTATTCCTGAAGCATTTTGGAAACTCAAAGGTAAAATTTAGTGTGGAGTTTATTGTGATTTTTTACTTTTGTGTTAGTATTGCTTGTATTTTTGATTGTTAAATTCATTTAGACAAATTGTTAATGTTGAGTAATGTTAAGGTAATATAAATAATTTTATGTAATTTGTTATTATAAACTCTTTTATTTATCAAATATTAAGTGGGAAAAACTTTCACAATAACCAATGTAGAGCTAAATTTATATTTCAATATAAATAAATTCATAAAAAATGGTTTTAAAATCATTTTTCTACTTTAATTTCTATCTAAAAAATTAAGATTGTTAATCTAATAATATTACAAAATTTAAGAAATTAATGAATGTGTCAATGAAAGTTTTATAAATTTATTTCCCTTTAATGGGAAAAATATATTGCTTTATTATAAATAAAAGTGAGCAAACAAAATTATTACATTATGTCGAAAAATAAAATGAAATATTGAAAGTAACTCGTATTAAAGGGAAATGAACTACAAATTGCATTTATTCTGTACCAATTATATCATAAATATATCTTTAAAATATTTTATAATTATTTATTATGAGTTATGTTTTCAGAATTGTGTGATTAATTTCAAATTTCTTTTTCTGGAAAATTATATGTTTTGTAAGTTATAAGTTGTTTTTATGGCAAAATTTATTTTAAATAAAAATATATGTTGCCATTATTAAAGAATATAATTTTCCATAATTAAAGAGAAAGTTGATTTGGATAACATGCAGTAAAGGATTTAACTGAAGGAGAATGAAAAAATCTGGCACAAATTACTAAAACTTATAATTTAAAAGAAAAAAGAACCCAGAAAAGTTTATAGCTCAATAAATTTCTACATATGTAGTGGAAAATTGAGAAGAAAAATCTTTGAAAGGAGGAAAATGTGTTTTGGAGCCACATAAATTTTAACTGTATAAAAATCAATATAATAGAGTAATCAAAATTAAACAAAAGAAAAATCCTTAAGTAAAGAATCATCAAACAGTATTGATCACTTTAAGAAGTACATCAGCTTTAATTCATAACATACCCCTCAGTGGGTTTACCTTCTTTAGGTAAAAATGGGTGTCACAATCCCGAGGTACCCTAGTGATCTGTTCTCATCTTTCTTTTCTTCTCTCCTCTACTCTTATGCTTTTTCTTCCTCTTCTCCCTCATTGTAGTTGCCTCGCAAGTGGTTGAGGGCTCCCCTTGAGTAGCTTTCGCCTCTCTGTTGCTATTAGCTACTCTTGGGGAATAAATCACCCACGTGTTTGCCGTGCGTGGAGAACCGTGTCCCTGGAAAGGAGGGTCCTGGTAATTGAGGCCCCCAGAGACCAATACATTACTTTGGCCTCTGCTTCAGGTAAACGGGAGGTGTGCTGTGGTCTTCATCACATCAATCGGCTTTATGGATCAAGCGATCGGTACATCTACTGTGTGACTCATAAAGGGTGGAGACCACTTCAGGGATGTGCCGTGAGCGTATAGGGATTGACTAGCACTAGTACCGTTAATCTGTATCCCCTTGTAGGGCTCCATGGTGGGTGGTGACGTCTGGTCCCTGAATTTTATCTTGCCTCTTATGAATAAAGCTACTTTCTCCCCACTCCCTCGGGAGCAAACACCAATTTGTGAAGCTAAATTCTTCAGAATTAAAAGAACTGGATGATCTTTTGAATATGTTTCTCCCTTTCTTATATATTTAAAAGGTAATAATATCTCATCTGGGTGTAGTGAAATCTGTTAAGAAATTATGAACAGGCAATTAACTTATTGGAAACACATCTGAGAAGCAGTCTATGATGATACAGAATATGAAATTACTTACTGATATACCTGTCACAGTAGAGCCTTATGCGAAACTAAATTTTGTGCAGGGAGTAATTTCTAGAGAGGATTTGTATCATACGTCAACTGATGAAATTCTTAACAACCTAAAAAGCCTCCTTTAGTTACAGCCTGCACAAGTCCTGCTCCATCTTCACTGCTGAGGCTACGGCTATATACTGTGCTCTTCAGTTGGCGAGTACTAGAAATGAATGTAACATCTGTGTTTACACTGACAGAAATTGTGTATTGGAAACTTTGAGAAGTAGTAACTTTAACTGTCACCCTATAGTGTCCAAGATTTTCAAACAGATGGATTTTCTAACTAGTAAGGGATTTGTAATACGGTTTTGCTGGATACCAGGTCACATGGGAATAGATGGCAATGAGAAGGCTGATGTAGCAGCTAGGTGTGCACCTACTCAAACTCTACCTTCAGTTCCAACAATGGATGTGAGAAAGGGAATTAAACCTTTCATAAAGTCTCTTTGGCAGGAATCCTGAAATTTGCAAGTCTGCAACAAACTATTTTCCATCTTTCCGTTAATCAACCCATTATCAATTTTAACGCTGCAAAGCGCAGATGTTAAATTAACTCGCCTTTGTATTGGTCGCACGTGTTTTACTCATAAACATTTATTCTTAAGTGACTTAAATCCTTGGTGTGAGACATGTGATGAACCATACACAGTGCGTCATATTTTAATTGTGTGTCCAGATTTTAACGATTATTGTTACACATTTTTTAATAGAAATATTTTAACTTTACAAGATTTGCTAGGTGTACCACCACATTGCAATCTCTTTATGTTTTTAAAGCAATTGGTTTTATGAATTTTGTCTAAATTTAGAAATTTGAATCAAAATTAATTTAATTTTAAATCTAATACATTTTAGATGATATACATATTTATATTTTATTTTGATATTTTAATATGTTAACATCTTATTGGTTTGAGCAGAGAAAGTAGATAAATACAACTTTGTGTCTGGCGTAGCTTGTTCTTACTAGCATTAAAACCAACCAACCTAATTCATAACATATAAATGAAATTGTCTTTATTTACCCACAGTTATGTGCCGTTTTTTCCTGTATATAATCTGCAGTGGCTTATTATCCACAAGCCCTGTTTTTCGAGCACAAAGGGAAAAAAATCTTCGCAGAATTAACAGCAGCCTAGTCCACAGCAAGTTTATTGACAAATTGTTGAAAACTTATACCACAGATAATTTCGTGCCAAATAAAGTAAAAGATACACATTATGATTAAAAATGTAATAAATTCTACAAAAAGAAATATAGTGATAATGATCTGTTTGAATCCACCTCAACGAAAAGTGCGATTAACTGAGACGAATCAAGATCCAAGAAGATTCTGGTAGATTGTATATTGATTTTTAGCTTTTAATAGCTTTTTTAAAACGAGGTTAGATATATTTTAAAAATAAATAATATTTGTTTGGTTAGATGAAAGAAATGGATTTATTTCTGACTACAAATGGAATACATTTTTTTCTTTTGTAAATCGCATGGTTTGTTTTTCACCTTACGCTACATGTTTGTCAATTTTTTTTTTTTTTCATTTCTGCCCTATAGTTTTCAGCTTAAAATTTTCTCAGTAACTTAATAATTTTCACTTCACTATTATGATCTATGAATTTGAATGTTTTCAGAGCGAAAAAGTTCAGGTCAAGATAAAATGCGAAATGACACTAATGAATTGAAATTTTGATATCAGTCAGAGGAACTGAATTCGTTCTTGAATGCAATTGGACTATGCTGGTTATATTTAAAATAAGTCAAGAGAGCCATTGTGCAATCTGTTATTTCTTTTATGAAACATAAACAACATTTCATTCAAAAATTTATTGTAAGCTTTTCTGGTGAAATATATTTTTTATCAGATTATCCGCAGCGGCATATAATACGCACAATGAAATTTGGAACACATAATCTGCTGATTATATACAGGAAAATACAAAATGTTAAATAAATAAAAACTTCTGTTACACTGCATAGTCTGAATAATTAAATTTTTATTTGTATGGATAGGACAATTTTTTTTATTTATTAAATTTCACTTTTTGCCTTTAACAGAAATCATTTCTAGTAATGAGAAATTTCCTAAATTTTTTCCTTATCAGTTTCTTCAATATATGATCAACTCTTGATGTCATTTGGATGTGGCAAGATATTTAAACCTATGTAAAAAGGTATAAAAATATCACAGTGTAATGTCAAGTAAAAAAGTCTAATGTTTATTTTCATAAATGTTTAAACTTATAATTAAGAATAATAAAAACATTAACAGAAATAGTGACCGATAAAATGTTTTATTATTTTGAATAAAATTGTACAGTTTAAACTGTATAGAATCTTGCTTATATATTTTACTTATTCCCAGTTGAGTGATTAATCATTGATAATTTTTATTAATATCTGTATTCTTATACACATTATTGAGAAATTCAGTTATATTTCTCACTCAAGATTTTTTTAGGCGTGTCATTAATATTTTGCTAACTTTTAGGGGAGAAATTTCTTGTTAATATGAAGATCAATCAATCTTATATTAATTGATAAATGAGAAAAAAATTATTACTAACAAGAGAATTCCATTATCAAGAAAAGAATGTTGTTTTGAGTTGGAGCTTTGTAAAAATGTCCGGGCTCATTGAAAGTCATCTTAAATGAACTTGAGGTACTAAGAATGTAACCTCACTTTGTTTATATTTTAATACTGATAATATTATAAGCCATAATCTTATTAACAAAATTTTAAATGCTTAAATAAAAGGAAAAGTGACACTCCACTTTATTACTTT